>CAUYRT010072638.1:0-74190 GCA_963574885.1 Lepilemur ruficaudatus
ATTAATTGGCCAACTAAAAATATATATAGAAAAAATTAGCCGGGCATGGTGGCACATGCCTGTAGTCCCAGCTACTTGGGAGGCTGAGGCAGAAGGATAGCTTGAGCCCAGGAGTTTGAGGTTGCTGTGAGCTAGGCTGACATGAGCTAGGCTGACATGAGCTAGGCTGACGCCACAGCACTCTAGCCTGGGCAACAGAGTGAGACTCTGTCTGAAAAAATAAATAAATAAATAAATAAAAGTTTCATTTGGCCAATGGAAGGTTTTTTTTTTTTTTTGCTTTTTTTTGGTATTTTTTTTCCTCAAAGATGTTGGACGCTTTCAACATTTGAAGAAGATAAAGCTAAACTCTTTTAACCTTTATTTAGAGATAAACCTCTAAATCTGGTATACACATATTTTTAATCATACCCCAAGGAAATAACGTTCTAATCCCTCATGAGTCATCATCCAAATTCAAGCAAACATTCTGCTGATTTAGTTCTCTCACCCAAGTGTCCACAGACGTTTCTTTGGTGAATCATCTTGGGGTTTCCCTGCCTTTCCTTTGGGCATTGCCTGCTCCTCTGGGTCACACTGCTCCCCAACAGTGTTGCTTTCGTTGCCCCGAACACCTTAACACACCGTGCATGATCATCAAGAAGGCATCGTGGGAGCCTCTTGGTGAAAGGTGCTTTGTAAGAAATAATGCTATACTAGTGGAAGATCATTATTACTAGATTAGCTTCTCTCTCCCAGACTAATTATTTCATAGTCTTCCAGAATGAACTGCATTTGCCATCTGCTGGGCCAATTACCTAAATGATTCAAATTCCTTTAAAGACTGGTCACACAGCTCCTCATCTTTCTTTGCAACTCCCATTTTAGTGTTGTCGGCAGATTTTAGAGCTCTAATGTTCAAATTCTTGTCAGAGCCACTTAGCTTTATGATGCGTAGCAGTGCTCCTCAAAGGAGCCGGCGGCCCTCCTTGCTAGCTTGGAGCTGAAGGCAGAGGCAGGCTCACGTCAGTTTTTCAATGTCGTATTTGCCTTGGTTTTGTCATCTCTTACTTTGTGTTCTATCATTTCCCTCTGAAGACTTTACATGGAGTCCTTTTGGAAAATCAAAGCAAGTTGCATGACACTTGCTTTCTTTACATTTCTTTATCAACTTAGTTAAAGGTGAATTTTTTTTGACTTCTTGGCCATGTTGTTTAAAAATTAAATTCTGGAAAGTTAGTTGAGGATGACCTCGTTTACATCTGAGCCCTTTTTGCTTATGCAATTTTTTTCCATGTTATTTGCTTTACTAGTCTTTAAAAATGATCCTCTTTCCAGATTAGCTCTCTAGCAGACATTTTAATTTGTATTCTAAATTTTCATGATTTGTTTAATTCTCTGGTATGTATGTGCATATATCATTTAAATCAATCTGAATTGGACATTGAAGCAGAGAATCATGGTGGGACCACAAGAATTCCCACTGTTAACATGGCATAGGCAGATACAAGTGGACACCAAATGGTTTGGTGTCGGGTTTTCAGGTAACTCATCTATTTTGGACACTGCCATAGCCAGGACCTCTCCTCTTCTTGCAGATATTTCTATTCCTTATTTTGCCTTACTTTTTTTTTTTTTTTAATAAAAAACAGTGATTTCAGATCAAAGTAGGTAATTTATTTGACTCCATGCTGTATGATGGTCATAAGCTTAATAACTATAGACAATACAAAAAATTTAAAAAAGTCCTCCTGCATGTTCTACTATCATAGTCAAATAACAATGAAAGCCCTAAATATCAGTTCTGGATATCAAAACACTTCATGATTAACTGGTGAATTAGCTGTACAAACAGTAATTATTGCAGGAAATTTAAGAAGAGACGGATCACTTTTAAAACATTATTTTTTTCAAAATTAAAATGGGTTTTCATTATTTTTTATACTTATGGAAGTAATATGCGCTCATTATAAACAGAATGCAGAGATGCTAAAGAGAATGAACCGAAATCTATAATCTCTACATAGAGAAAACCACCATTAACAATTTAGGAGATAGCCTTCTAGGTTTTTTTTTGTTCTAAATGTGTCAGTTAACTTTTGCTTTACAATAAACTACCCTAAACTTTAGTAGTTTGAAACACTAACCATTTATTTAGTTCACAATTGCTAAAGTTGGCAATTTGGGGTGGGTTCAGCTGGGCAGTTCTGGTAGAGACCAGTCCCAGGTGTCCTCAGCTGGGCTTGCTCTCATGTGGGCAATCAGCTGGTGCATTGGCCTCCACTCACATGGGGAGTGTTTGGAGCCCTTCTTCAGGGTCTTCTCTTGCTCTAGCAGGGTACCTGGGCTGGTTCACATGGTGGTTTTAGGTTTCAAGAGTGGCAGAAAGGCAACCCCAGTGTGCACAGGATTTTCAAGTCATTGCTGACCTCACATTTGCTACTGTCTCACTGGTAAGGTTGAAGTAGAGTCAGTGTGAGAGGGACTATCGAAGGGTTTGACTACAGGGAGGCATGAGCAACCTGGGGACATTACTACAGTCGATCCACCACAAGCCAGATCTACATAGTTGTGATATTTTTTAAAAATGAGATCCTACTATGTGTGCTATACTAGGCAGGGTTCTCCAGTGAAATGGAACCAATACGATAATGTACATATATATAAACAAAGAGATTTATTATAAAGAATTGGCTCACATGATTATGGAGTTTGGCAGCTTCCAATATCTTTGGAGTGAGCTGGCAAGCTGGAGATTGAAGAGAACTGATGGTTTAGTTCCAGCCCAAGTCTGAAGGCCTGAGAACCAGTAAGGCTGATGAATAGTTCCGGTTGGAAGGCTGGTGGGCTTGAGAACCAGGAAGAACCAATGCTTCAGTTTATGTCCAAAGATAGGAAAAAGTCGGTGTCCCAGTTCAAAGGCAGTCAGGCAGGAAGGATCCTCTCTTATTTGGGGGAGGATCCACCTTTTTATGATTTTATACTCTCATGATTTGAAGAGACCCATCTATATTAGGGAGAACAATCTGTGTTACTCAGTCTACCAATTTAAATGTTAATCACATCCAAAAACATACTCACAGAAAGACCCACAATATTTGACCAAATATCTGGGCATCTCATGGCCCAATCAAGTTGACACATAAAATTAATCATCACACATGCTATTGTGACTCCTGTTTTTAATGTATGTCAAGGACCTTTTTGTGTGTCAGTAAATATAGATGAACACCATCATTTTTGATGGCTGTATAGCATGTTATGAATGATATACATAATTTATTTCCATTCAGTTGACACTTAGGTTATTTTTTATATTTCGCTTTTATATTTTTGTGATGAAGTTTGATTTATATCATTAAATTGTCCTCTAAATGTATATTCTCACCAGAAAGTTTAAGAAAGAGTTTGACTATAATACTTTTATAGCACTGAATGTTACTTCATTCAGAAAATATTTATTGTGGCAGACTTTGTGTAAGGAGCTGGGTATGCAGTAGCGAGAACAGCAGGCACAGTCCCTTCCCTCATGAGGCTTCCATTGTAGTGGAAAAGACACAAAGTAAACAAATACATCACTCAGCGAGGTAACCACAGCTTGTGACAGGTGGGACAAAGGAAGTGAATGGTGTAATTTTATATACACATAAGGGGCTGGAGGTGACTACCATAGACAGGGTCATCATTTTTCATTTTTTCCAATCTAATAGCTAGAAGGAGAAATCACTTTAGTTCTAAGTGGGAAAAGAAAATATTAAAAAGGTTGGCTTTTAATTGTATCTTGAAATGTGAAAAATAGAGTTGGGTCAGAAATTTGCCATGAAGCCTTCTGGAGATTTAGCATGACCAAAATTGTCCAGGTGGTAAAACCCAGAGGTTATTGGGGAAGAATGGATCAGTTGATTCCTTAAACCAATTTTAGAGAACTCAAGTGGGTATGGTTTACAGTCCACATTAATGCCAAGCTATTTGAGGAGTCTGTTAGTGTCTTTCTGGATTAAAAATGTCCATATATGTTGAGTTCATAGCAACTGAGTATACCACATGTTTCTTTTTCCAATGACAGTTGATAATTTGGTTTGATTAATCTGAATTTTCACATTAATGAAGCCAGATTTTCTAGGTGGTAATTTTGTTCCCTAATTCAGCACTGAGCTCATAGCACTGGCTCTTTCAAAGGGTAGTGATAGGTGATTGGTCATATCTCTCCCACCATACATGTCAGATCTCTATTTCTTTATGTCATGGTATTTATTACCTCATGTTCCACCTTTCAAAGTATAATTACTTTTTATAGAACTGTTCCTGCAATTGAGATTCATTACCACCAGGAGGCAGTACTGCAATCCATAAAGTGGCCCTTGATGCACCATATAAATCATTGTATGATGAGCAGGACAAGAAAGCAGTAGGTCATTTTATTACAAAGGCTGATCTTTCTTTTTAAATTTGAGTTTAACATTAACCTGAATAATGTGTAATTACTTAAGAGGGGTTTGTAAAAAAAAAAAAAAAAATAAAAGTTGAACATGCAATTTGGTGCCTTTTTCCTTATCAGTGTGTTTCTAGATACTGTAATTAAAATGATCCTTTGTAATTCACTTTGAATATTTTATAGCAAAGCCCAATGAGAGCTCGCAGCAGATCTGCATTTTAGTCTGTCGGTGGCCTCAGGCTGGCCAGGACTGGCTTAGACATGGTTGCTCAGGGCATACCTGCTCATCCACTTCAACAGGTTGAATTTTTCTATGTAGCAAAACCCAGTAGAAAAAAATAAATCTGTAGTGCACTTTGCCTGTATGTATATAACGTCCTTAGAGAATTTCCTAATTATGCATTTTCTGTGTTTACCGCTTTATCTTATTTTCAGAGGAGCTCATGACTCAATGTCCCCTTAGCTATTTCTCTTCTTTAACTAGAACTAAGCATAACTGGGTTTACATTGGTTGCTTATTTACTTCTCCAACAAGCTTTAAGGGGTGGCGAGAGTTTGATATAGAAGCTTAGGGTAGTCAGAAAGATTACTTTTCAGAACTGTTTTCTTCAAAGTTTATGATATCTCTTACATAGAGCAAACCACTTTGAACAAAATTAAATCATAGTTTTGAAAAAGAGGTTTAAACTGGCTTTTATTACAGTCATTAAAAAAAATGAGTATCACCGACTGAGCCTCCCAACCTTCAAGTGTGCTCTGGGCCTTAGGGACAAGAAGAGGGTTTGCCAGATAATGAGAAGGGCAATGCCCAGCTGCCAGGGCCAGTGGGGTCTCAGCAGGAACATTGCTGAGACCACCATCATGGTGGTCCCCAGGGCTGTTTGGGTGCAAGCTGATGCCTGACTTAGTTTCCCCAGATATACAGCTTTCATTGTAGACATGGGTCTACCTGGACCACCACCTGGGCCACTCTGGTCTCCGGTGGAAAGCTCTGGAGTTCAGTGGGCCCATCACTCATTAGGGCCATTTTCTTAGGAAACAGACCCTTGAACATCTGCCCAAGACCACCTAGTCTGCACCAAATGGAAAGGCTCCGTGCTCTGGCCCAGCTTCTGAGTGTCAGTCAGGAAACACTTTTGAGTTCTTCTGGGACTTTTATGGGAAGAGGCCAGCATCAGTTTTATTCCTCTTGCTTCTTAAACCTTTGATCTGGGGGCTGTGCCCCCTGAGAGAATCTGAACGGGAATAGGGGGACTCACACGGGTCAGGGTAGGGTCTCCTGCGGTGCAGCCTCACACACAGTAAGTTACCAGCAATGAGTGACGCTCATGGAAGATGTGTAGGCCAAGCCGTATGCCAGTGAGCACCGTCTGGCTGCAGGAAGCCCAGCAGTGCTGGCCCTGGGGCAGCTATTGTACATGAGAAGGAGACAGCTCTGGACTCTGGTCATGTGGCCTGGGAGCGGGGCCTGGTACCATGGTAGCCCAGAGGGCAGGATTGGGTGGGGCGGGTCTTTGCACATAAGCTTTGGAGGACTGAAAGATTTTGCAACCCGTGCGGGGCTTTTGGAGCCGAGTTAAAGTTTCCAAATGCAGAGCTCCGTTATGCTGAGTGGGGAGAAATCCACCTACGCTGAAATTTTCAGGCACGCTCACAGGAATCTGCATCTCTGACAGCCGAGGAGCACAACACCCATGTGGATACGGTGTGTGGCTCTCAGAAATGGCTCCTGGAACAGGACCGTCACAAGCCACTGGGGACACTGTGGGGCTAAAGCCAGTTGTCCGCTAGCGGAGTGTGCGTTTTGGGCTGGAGGATGTGCCGCGTTCTCCTTCAGCCTCCGGCAGTGGAAAACCATGTCCAGCCTCTGAGTCAGGAGTGAGACAGACGCTGAATGTACAAACATACAAAGGGGCAGTGGCCAGACCGTATATAAAAATAGAACCGACCCACAGCCTGCAGCAATCAGCCCAGGAAACCAACCCGTTATCGGCAGTAACCAGCCTGCTGTCTAGAAGTTGGACTTACAGGCATTCAGACGACTATCTCTAGTAACAATGCAGGAAGCCAAAAAATTGCTTCTGTAATAATCGGCCCCAAATAGCCATGACTTGAGTCATGACTCACAGCTTCTCTAATTATTCCCCCACTTCCAATTTAGGGGGCCTACCAGAAAAAGCCACATACGCTCCCCTAACCAGTCACATGGGACACCATCCCAACCAAACCTATTTTAGAATACAGTACTAAAGCAAAGTTCAAATCATGCTGTTTCAATTACTCAGGCAGGAAAATACCATCTTTTGTTCATTCTTTCAACTTCTAAAGTGTGTGCCTTTTGTCTTATCAAAAGAGCTGCACAGGTGATCCTGGAGGGGACAGCTTCCTGCCGGGGAGTGGGGCACCCCCGCGAGGCACACGACCTGCATTCGTTCCCTCTGCCGGAGCTCTGCCCATTACTGGCCTGTCTCAAGAAACCAGCCAAAGACACCATTCCACAGGAAGGAAAATCAATAAGTAATTTCTTTTCCCCGTGTAGCTCCATGGGTGACAAGGACAACACACACCCACCCACGAATGTGAGGGAGTGTGCCTTGAGGGAAAGGCAGTGTACCTCGCTGCTCTAAATGAAAACTAAGACAAATGGGAAAGCCACAAAAGGCCTGAGCAGATAGATGCTGACGTACTCTGATGTGCACAGAGGTATTTTTCATTGGCATTTAATTTGAGTTCACCCAGGCATTTTTGCATCGGGGCTTGGTGGTGGTGGGGCTATAATTCTATTTACAGATTGACAACACAAAATATTTTTCAGGGTGAAGGGTGAGTCTTGAATCTCTTGAATGCAGATCTATTCCACATCCTCCCCATCTTTTCCAGTTTGGAAAGTGCTCTGCAGAAATTGCAAGTAAGTGATGAAATGTGAGTGCACAGGGAAGAGAATTCCTCCCGTGTTGTCGAAATGGAGCATGCCACAACCGTAATCTATCATTTTTTGCTTCCAAAGCATTGCCACTTACATGGAGCTGATTCAGCTGGTTTTGAGGAAACAGTAGCAACATCACTTAAAGATGCTTAGTGCTTTTTGGTTGATACATGCTTACTTCTTTGTTGCTTTCTGAAATAGGTATTGGAGTCAAAGCTCTTCATTCTACTCTTTCGGTCAGTGGAAAACCGTCCTAAAACATTTTCTAATCCAGTGGTCCCCAACCTTTTTGACACCAAGGGCCAGTTTCATGGAAGACAATTTTTCCATGGACCGGGGGTTGGGGATGGATGGCAAGTGATGGGGGGCAGCTGTAAACACAGATGAAGCTTCACTTGTTTGCCCACCGCTCACCTCCTGCTGTGTGGCCTGGTTCCTAACAGGCCATGGACCACTACGGGTCCTAGGCCCAGGGGGTTGGGGACCGCAGTTCTAATCCTTTGGCTAATAGGGTCAGTCTACATAAATGAACTCAAGTGCCTCTAACATTTTTGACACCAGTAAACATTCTTTTTCTGGAAAAACTAGCAAACTCTTTTTTTATGACTTGCCTTTCGCAGTGGGTTATAAAATATAGATATAATGATATTTTCAATTATATCAAGATGATGAAGCAACAGAAAAGTTCTAGAAACAATCCTTAATCCAGTAATAGAATTAATGGTCGCATTATGTCATCTAACAAGTTTATTTTTCTTCTGTGTGCTGAGGAGCATCAAATTATCATGTAACTAGCGTCACATCTGTGCAAACAATTTACAAGGTGCTCTCCAAATTCGAATTTAAGCTGTCATTTCTCTTAATTTGTTAACTGTTGTCTTCCCTGAAGTTTTCATCCACTTCATATGGGAATTGCACGTTTATTCTTTGCTGAACACTCATCCCTATGTGTGTTCAAGGATTTGAAGAGGCTGCCTCTCAACACCATTTGGAATTAAGATTCTAAGAGCAAAGACAGGTAGCAGTGGGCTTGCATGACTTTCCTTAGCATTCTTAGCTGGCTTCAAAACACCTTTAAAGGTAATTTAATTTTCATTTTGCATTGACTGAGTTTGTTTTTATGTTTTGATGTTTGTGTACTGAAGGTTCCTGTGGTCTCCTAGCTTCCAGATTATTCTCTGTGGACCTCCGTTAGATACTTGGCATGCAGAGGCTGGTAGTGGTGAAAAGAAAGTGATTATTACAGAATCATGACCATCCTAATCCCTAACGCAGCCTCTTAATTCAGGTGCTTACCTCCAAATCCTGGAGGCTGGATGCTAAAACCTAGTGGAATTCTTTGCTAGACAAATGTGGTTTCTGGATTGTGTGTTTTGATGTAGGTATTTGCTATTGGCACATAGGCACACACGCACACACATACACACAGGTACACCCCTTTTACTGGGAACTTGTGTTGATTAGCTATGCAAACGTAAAGTATTCCAAAGAGAACAAGGGTGTACATTCCAAACGTTTTAGATACTATGAGCACATGTTTCACATCATTTCATTAAATTCAGGCCTCGCCACTCAGGAATGCAGTCTCCTTTGCTGGATGGTTATTTCCAAGGCACCTTTTGTTCTGCATTCAAATCATCTTAAATGAGCGCACTATTTATAGTTCTGTACAGCGGCACCATCGCTCTCACTACAATGCCATTCCATCGGCCACTTGTATTCAGCACCAAGCTAATTGCAAATCAAGTTTTAGCATCTCAAGGATGTGAGGGCTGGAAAATATTTTCTCCTGTCACTTGGGTTCTGGCAGAATAACAAGATAACAATTTTCTAGCCCTCTTCTCCACACTGCATTATTAAAGAGGCTGTTGCCGGTAGGAGGCTTTTTGGAGTGTGGACTGTGTGTGTGTGAGTGAGTGTGCACATGTGCGTGTGTGTGTGCAGGGCAGTGAGGGAGGAGGTTCAAAAGGACACAGCGCGTTCATTTACAAAGACTGACCACTGAAGGAAACTGCTAAGATTTGGTCATAAGACTTAGACCAAATATGTAGGACGAATGCTGACATAAGAGGATTCTCTGCTTTCATGAAGGTTGGCTATTTGGACACTGGCTTCCCTATTTATCCTTCAACGTGCGTTAAAACTCCTAGAAGTGATCACATTCTACTGCTTACTGCCTGCTCATGGCCAGCAGTTTCCAGGCGGTCACCGTGGCCAATGTGACAAAATGCCTTGGATTGAACATACATTTTACCTTATGGGTCATGCGACCTGCCAGATGACACGCTTCTCGTCATTCAGTTGGAGGTGACCTGTACGAAGCGCTCGGCAGGGATCCCCCTCAGCTGTACTCTGACACCTCTGCGGGGTCTGGCAGCGGTGACTTCCCTCTCAGGGCGTTTATTGCCGATGCGGACAGCGCCGGGAGGAGACTTGCAGCCCGGTGAACGTTGACCGAGGACCCGCTATGGAATGTTACTGTCGCTTCAAGTAAAAACAGGCTCCTTGGAATTACCTACATTATTTATGTATCCCAGGTTACGCTGCTGTTGATACAACCATCCAAGCATGGAGTGACCTCAACGAGCCTCATAACTGATGGCATTTGTTTCTAGGACAGTTTGTCAGGAAAATGAAAGACTGTGGTGCGGTGTCATTTTCCAGCACCTTTGAATCATGTACAAAATGCCCTAGGAAGGAGTCTTTGAGAGCCGTGCGAAAGATTACAGCTGCACGCTGACACCGCATGGCTGTCCTCTAGAGCTAGTCCTCAGGGAGGAGACACTTACAGGGTGTGGCCCCCTTTATGTCACAATAGGGCAGACGGACTTTGAAAATCTAACTCTCAGATAAATGCCTTCTGGTGGCAAGATCACAGAGAAATCATTGCATGTTTCCTCTTCCCTACCCCTCAGTAGTCATTCATTCATTCACTCATTCTGTGACTACGGTTCCAGGAACAATAGCGAGTTACAGGGATACAAGGTCATTGTTTTCAGAGAACCCACCAGATTTTTCAATGTACCGTCACATGTCCTTCAATACAGCCTTTTGGAAACAAATGAACAAATGAGCCATCTGCGTGTTTGGGCATACAGCTTGTTGAACTCGTTATTTTTTCAAGCCCTGTTGACCGAGTGCCTGCCATGTGCCAGGCTCCGCTCCAGGTGCTGAGACAGAGCAGCAAACAAGCCAGCGTCAGGCTCCACCCTCGCCCAGGGAACGTTCTGCAGGGGAGAGAGACAGTAAAGAAACAAGCACGAAAAATAAAGTGACACGGGGAATAAACACCAAGAAGAAAACCAAGGGCGTGTGAGGGCCGAGACTGAGAGGGCACAACTGTGATGGAGTCAGGGACAGGCTTCCCAGAAGGGTGAGGTGCGAGCAGGACGGGGCACCCCGAGGAGGAAGCGTGGCCGGACTGAGCGGGGAGCCTAGGGAGGAGGACCCTTGGCACCTGGGCGAGCTACTCTGTTAAAGTCACTCTCTGCTGCTCCTTTGGCAGCTAACAGGCAGCCCTGACAGAATTGGCCCCGGAGCTTCAGTTTTGAGTCCAGGGCCCCTTGTTATGCTGAAACCATGCCTTAATTTCTTTAAGCATAAAAGAAGGTTAAAACAAAAACAAAAACAAAAAAACCTACATTCTGTTCCATGACCCTGATCTCCAGTTCCAGTGCTGTCCTGAAGTGGCCGGCAGCGGGCAGGGGTCTGGAGCAAGATGCTCATCCTTCCTTCTGCTACCTGGGGAGCTGGTGAGATGGTCTTTATGGTTCCTGGCAGTTGTGTGCACCTCCACGTGAGCCCGTGTATGTCTCCATGTGAGCACATGTGCATCTCAATGTGAACCACATGAATCTTTCCACGTGAGCCTCTGTGCAGTTTCCTGTGATCTCATGCATGTCCTCTCGTAAGCTCCTGTTTAGTCTCTACAAACACACACGTGCTCTCCTCTTGTGAACTCATGGCATTGTTCTCTGGTAAGCTTGTGCATTTGTAAAATCCTGTAGGCCTTGGAGGTTTATAATAATCACTTTCAGGGACCCAAGGACTGCAGGGCCCTGGAGGGTGTGCACTGCCTTTAGCAATGGTCCTTCCCCAGGGTTTTCATCCAGGTAGGACAGACCAGGGCCTGGAGATCAGGGATTGGCTGTGGGGCTCACCTATGGGCAGAGCATTCCTGGGCCTTAACCTGAGCCCTTAACAGCATGTGGGAGCCAGACAATTCTCACACAGGCTTTCTGGAAATGGTGACAGTTACCCCTCCTGCCCAGCTCAGTGCGGCCACGTAACTACTGAACTACAGGAAAGGGAGCCCCTGTGGAAGAGGAGGCTTCTCCCGTCATCCATGTCGGTGTCCCTGGGTTGGCATGCAGCAGACACTCACTCAGCATCGCTGCTGAGAGCTGCCCGGTGCCTGCTGCGTCACACACAGCCATTCACTCGGTAATTATCTCGTCAGCAGTTAAAGGTGGTTGAAGGTTAGCTATGTCCCCCAAACCTTGCTGCTAGTTTGTAGTGAAAGCAAGTCTCAAATCAATTTTACCATCTACAGAAATCAGAAAGAACAATTGTCACAGTGTTTAGCATACGCCTGGTAAAATCTCGGCTGTGTCCTCTGATTACTGCACGCTTTGCAGGAAAGGCGCGATGACATACACGTGACAGTTTGCCAGTGATGGAGCACTGCCATCCTACAGGCTGCAGGCACCCAGGATTGTCTGGCTCCGTTGCTGCCTGCAGGACGGTTCAGGGTTAAGCCCTGGTGCCGTCCTCATGGGTGGGGGCCTCAGAGTTGGAATACACTCTCTGAACCCCAGAGCACTTTACGGATGTGAGAAGGAAAGATTAGGAATCTGTCTCCCTTTAGACATGCACAGATGTTAACGTTGTAATGGCTTAAAGCCATTTTCTCATTGGCAACTTTCTTTTTAAAAAATAGGTAATCTCAGTTGTAAGAACATGCTTCCCCTCACCTGCTCCTTCTCCCTGGGGATCCGCTACAGCTATTCTCTTATGATTGAAATGTGTGGTGATTGAAAACGTTACTCATCATAGCCCTAGCAGGAGGCCAGTCCCCTTTCAAATTCTTTGTGCTGGAGGGAGGTGGCAGGTGCTGTGGGCAGGAGGGCTGCGGAGACGCAGGCGCGCAGGGACAGCGGGGTGTCGTGCAGAGGGCGGGGTGGCCCAGCGGGCAGCGTGGCGCCGGCTGCAGGCTGTGGACTTAATGTGATGGCAGTGACTGTTTCCTGCCTGCTCCTGGGGTGCAAGAGCTTGCAAGGCGGAGGAGGGGAGTCACGTGACTCCCCCGGGAAGAGGCCAGCAGTTACGTCCTGTACAAGAGCTCCCAGGAGTCTCGATTCTGCCAGGTCAGGGGAGGCCAGGCAGACCCTTAGGTTACTTTAATTTCAAAGTAAATGACTCTCATTCCTTCCCCAGAAGTGGTTTCTGTGCAGCGGCCCTGCCAGGACCCAGGGAGGCAGAGTACACAGTTGGTGCTGCTTTGTTGCCCAGATCCCCAGTCTTTGATGGAGAGAGAGCCAACGCCCGGTGCATCTCTCTTCCTTCTCCCACTCCGAATGCACCGCATTTGCCTCGTTAGACGTAAATTAACCGGGAACTTGGCATCAGCAATCCGGTGTCCTGTTGTAATCTTGGATTGTGCACGCTGGGCCTGGGCCCCGCGCATGTTTGTAAAACTCTGGGCTGGATTGTGAATATGTGTCCAATTTCTCCTAAGCTGTGCTTGTGTAGTATTTTGTGTTAATTTAAACGTATTGTTTCTTCCTGTGTTTCTCCTTTCCTGCCTCCTATGCATGGCCAGAGCTGGTCCTGGTTTATTTCTTCTCAGTAGGCCCACTGCAGAACCGAGAACCAGAAACAGCTTGCAATTGGAGGAAGAGGATTTAGGGTCTTAGGGTGGGCCCTTCAAAGAGGCCCACATCCTGTCTCAAGGACCCAGGGAAATGTCACCGTGTGTGGGCAGTGGGGTTTGCAAGTGTGATTAGGCTCTGGAGGGGGAGATTATCCTTGGCCACCAGTGTGGGCACCAGGCAGCCACGCGGATTCTTACAAGGGGGAAGGCAGGAAAGTCAGATGCAGGGAGGAGGCGTGATGAGGGACGTGGAGGTCGCGGTGGTGTGACTGCTGCTTTGAAGAGGAGGAGGGGGCTGTGGCCCAAAGCATGGGGGCAGCCTCTGAAAGCTGGAAGGGCAGGAAACCGATTCTCCCCAGGGGATCCAGAGGGATCACAGTGCTGTCGTCACATCGGTTGTAGCCCAGTGTGGTGCATTTTGGACTTTTAACCTCCAGAATTAGAAGACAGTAAGTTTCTGTTGGGTAAAGCCACTGTGTTTGGGGCCATCTGTAATAACAGCCATAGGAATTACTACAGGTGTCCCCAGAGCAATTGGAGATCCACACATGGGGTCAGTGCTTTGCCAGCTCAGGGGAGAAGGGGAAGCAGAGGCTGGGGAGGCTCTGTGGGTGCTGAGAGCTTAGAAGTCTGCACCGGGCTTCCCAGGCCTGGGGGTGGTGGTGGCTGCAGTGGGGGGTCTGGGCAGCTGGGACCCTGGGCCACCCTGGCTCACAAGCCAGGACTCAGGACAGGGAGGGTGTCTTGGTGGCACCTCATAGTTGACACGTTCTGAGCTGGACCCAGGGTCCTCTCCCCAAGCCCAGTAAGTGGTAGCACCTCCATCTAGCGCCACAGAACGTAAATCTAGAAACACTTCTCACTGAGGTCCTCCCCACGCCCCAGACTAACCCACCGCTGAGACTTAACCTGGCCCTGCCTTCCTCTCAGGTCCCACTTGCTGTTGTCCTCGCTCCACTTCTGCTGATCACAGAGACCACGCTGGTTTTCACGTCAGCGTTTTTGGTCTCTCTGCTCTGGGACATTCTGCCCTGTGGCTTGCTTCTGGTTGTTTCTGGGGTCTCAGCTCAAATGTCCCCCTATAGGGAGAGCTTCCCTGACCAAGGGCCCCTGAAAACCACTGCTCTCTCTTAGGTGCCCTTGTTTTATTTTCTTTATAGTTTTTAATCCTACCTGAAACCATCCCGTCTGCCAGATTTTGTGCTTACTGTCTCTTTCTTGAGAACAGAAAGGCCATGATCGCTGTGTTCAGCGTTGGGTTCTTCATGTCCAGAGCAGCATCTGTCACACATAGCAGGTGCTTCACAGGCTACGTGTCTCCAGGAATGTGGTGACAGCTCCTTCCCCAGCCCCATGGCCTCTCTCTCCACTGCATGGATGGAAGGAGATGCTTCACAAAAACCAACTTTGAATTGTGTTTGGGTTTGAATCTGCTTGGGGAATTATTCATTCTCAAGCTGGCTGTAAGGAGAGAGCTAAGGCCCTGGGAGTCGGGAGCTTTCTGAATAGAAGCTGAACAGAAGAACCCACGTAACCTGTTGAGTGTGGGACAGTTAAGACAAGGTGGTGGAATTAATTTGTTAATTAAATAAATAAACTCTCTACCTCTTAATAAATATGTTCTATAGATGCAGTGGGCGATGCACTATTTTGCATTCTTTGAGCTTTTCACGTGTTTTCAAACTAAAGATGGCATGCGTGGGGAAAGTGAGTGAGAAATATATAGCTTAGGACTAAATTGTTCATGGAATCTTCTTACTCCTCTCAGTAAATATAATAAGAGACAGACCTTAGATTCAAATTTAAATAAGATGCCCACCTCCACCCCACAACTTAACGTAGCTCCTTCTTCATTCTATCCCAGTTGTCGGAAAATGTAAATGGTTCCCGTCAACTACTACTTCTGTTATTACCACTACTACTCCTGTTACTATAGTTACTACTACTGCTACGATTGTTACTGCCATCGCTATTACTACTACTCCTGCTACTATAGTTACTGCTACTATTACTAATACAATTATTACTGCCTATTAATACTACTACTGCCTATTACTGCTACAGCTACTATTACTACTACTCTGCTCCTATTATTACTACTGTTGCCTCTTACTAGTACAACTATTACTGCTGCTACTGAAGACTGTACAGTTCTTCCATAGTTCATGAGGATTCTTTCCTCCCAAGGCCCCATTTTGTTTCCTTTGTGGGTATAGAGTTTCATTTCTTTTGTTTTTTAAACTTTTCATTTTGAAATAATTATAGATTCACAGGAAATTGCCAAAAAAAGTACAGGGACACCCTGTGTACCCTTCACCCAGTTTTCTATTGTGGAAATGTCTCATATGATTCCAGTATGATTGTCAAAATCAGGAAACCAATGTTGGAGTTTCTTTTAATTTTAAGCAAGTATGAAACAGTTTTTAAATGCTTATAACTTTTTCTACCATGGTTTTTTTTGTGTGTATATATGTATTATTTACACTATATATATTTTTTACACTGGTGCACAATTTATTGGTCATGAGAGGGGTACATGACTAGCTCTCAGAAAATACACACCATCGCAGGTGGCAACTTTCTTGTGTCTTCCTCATTTTCTTTCCCATTCTGTGAGCAAATCCCTGATAAAGTGCATGTCACTGGTGGCAGAAAGTGACCACTATGTTAGAGGCCTAGAACCTTTGGGTAGAATATAATTTCTTTGCTTTTTTAGTTGTTTCCAGGTGTTACTTGTAATACCAGGCATTATAATTGGCTCATGCCATTTTCTAACAAAAAGCCTTGAAATGCTTCATTAGGGTGGGGTGAACTTTTCATTAATTTGGCAATATTTTATTAATATGAAGGAACTGAAGCAAAATGTGATTTCTCCTAACTAAAGGTGCACTGTCATTTACTCTGGAGCGATTGGGCTTTAGGGCTCCTCTCTACTCACTCGGCAGGAAACTAGCGCTGGCGGCCTCTGCAGAGGGACTCACACAGAGGACTTTCTGGGCAGCAGTGATGCCACACCCTGGATCTGCTGGATGGAATTCCTTGCAGAGTCTTCCTTCAGGAGTTGGCAAAGTTAGGTCTCTCTTCATCTGTGCAGAATGGCCATGGACAAAAGGGCCACACAAGACACCTTTCAAGCTCCATGAATTTCCTGCTGCAGTTTTCCTGGCATAAGGCAAGACCCAGAACGTTCAAATTGGTCATTCTGATTGCTTCAGTAGTCTCGTTGGATATTTCAGTAGGAAGCATTTTTATTTCTTCACTCTATTTTTTTCTCCCCACAGTCACGTTGCTTCACTTTGGGAAGCAGGTGCACGCACCCTTGGCAGGTGAGCTCATCATTTAGAAGCAAGAGACCCTGTGGGCACAGGCTGGAGGGCTGCTGATGGCGGCACTCCCTATGTGGGAGCTGCATGGGGGACAGAGGGCTTGGAAAGAGTTAGGCTAGTAGTTAATTCATTTATTCTTGCCCCTGGTTGCACTTCCAAGCAAAAATCTCAATGTATGTCTGGCTTAGGCCATTTAGATCATAATTTCTAGGGGGTGGGCCCGATTATATCTTTTTGTTTTTTTCCTTTTCTGATTTTCAGGTGCATAGTTAGGGTTGACAACCACTGGCCAAGGTGCTGAAAACAGTATACCCTTGATGAAATAAACTGTGTCTTATTCGGATTCTTTTGTTAAAGGGCTGGGTCAGATTGTGTGGTGTCCAGTTGAGGGACAGATAAGGAATGGGGAGACGTGCCTTTGCCCTAGGTGTAGACCAAGGGCAGCAGCTGTGCCTGTTCTGTCAGGCAGTGCCGGGCAACCAGAAAAGTGCAGGTGGTGAGTGATTCCCAAAGTCAGGCAGGGTTGCAGTCCCTGGCAGTTTGCCCATTCTAGACGATGCTTTCGTCAGTGGATGGAGGTGTAGGAGCAGACCCACTTTGCCAGGAGGCTAAGTATGTTCTCCATCTGAGCTGGATTCAGGCAGGCGGGCATTGTGATAGGAATGGGAGACATGCAGTAGGGTTGCCACCACTCATTCCTACTCTGGATGAAATTGCAAAGCCCTGTCAGTTCTCCTGGGGGCCACTGTCCAGGAGTCAGCAAGGAGGGAGAGAGAGGACTGGGTGTCAGCAGCCCAGAGCTCGGGCTTCACCTGAAGGGAGGCAGGACGGAGTTCTGAGTGCCCAGCAGGGCTAAGGCTTCCTCTGTCCTTGGAATTTCCCACGAGGGCTGTCCCACCCGATTGGACTTGGTCTGCGGGCAGAGGCCACTGGGGGAGGTCCTGCTCTAGAGAGACAGACAAGGGGATTGGAGGGGCTCAGTCACTCCCCCAGCACTTAAGCAACCCCATGCTACCATGACTGCTGGCATTCAATGTGTGTAATTGGCTTTAATAATTTAAACCATCATCTTACCATTAGTTTCTTCTGTCTCCTTTCTAATCAAGTTTCCTCCTACCATGACTTAAAAAATTGCAAACTCCCAGAATGCACAAGTGAGAATGCTGACACCTTGGCTGGTTTAAATTGGCCTCTAGAAGGTTTGACATCGCTCAAGTGAGCTGGTCTCCTGTAATCACAATTCTTCTCTCCTCTCCCCAGCCCAGCTAGAAGCCACTCATTAATTATAGATAGAAAATGTAAAGGCTGGTTTTTCTGCCTTGCATTCATCATAGAGATGTATAGTAAATGCAGTGATATTGCACTGCTAAACTTGAACCACTCTTAAATCAAACTGACCTTTAAATTATCCTTCAAACTTTTCCCCCCAGTCCCCATCCCTAAATAACTATTGGTCTATAGACCAACTTTTATTAATGACATATTAAATTAGATTAGCTTTATTTGAGCTCAGATGGAAAAGGTTGGAAAATAGCTTTTATTGCACGCTCTAGGTGAAATCTAGTGCAATGTATTATATTAATATGCTATTTGATTCTCCAACTGAGATAAGGAAATGGAATTATGTTGGAGAACAGAAATCACAGTGTGATCTCAGATCAGACCAAGTCATCAAAACTAAAGGATGAATTTCTAAAACGCAAAACTGAGGAAGCAGCAGCAGCTGTGATGGGGGCCATGGGTCTCTCCTGTCTGGGGGATACATCTCCTGTGGTTTGGTACCCCAGGGCCCCGACCTCTCCTCATTCATGTGGTTTTTGCTCTTCATCAGTGACCTTCTTCCAGGCCTTCTCACTTTCTCTAAACCCCTATGTTTTGGCTGTTATCCTGTGCTGTATTTCTGGTCCTTGACCAGAGGATGGAACAGCAAGGGCAGCACTTTGAATCCTCATCTATAGAATGGAGATGCCAAGAGTAAGTACCTTTCAGGGCTGTTGTGGGGCCAACATGAGTGAATTCATTTAGCCTCAGCGAGTGTCAGCCGATAGCGGCTGCTGGCCCCAAGGAGTCCTTCTATGACAGCTGTGTGTTTAGACTTAGAAGAGAGGTGAGACTCTGACATTTATAGATGAATTAGGAGAACGATCTAACATATTTTATATGTTTTATTTATTTGTTGTGGGTTGAACTGTGTCACGATTGTCAACGAGTTGAAAAATTCCTATGTTGAAGTCCTAACCCCAGAACCTCAGCCTGTGAACCTGTTTGGAAGTAGGGTCACTGCAGATGTAGTCAGTTAAGGAGAGGGGTCAAGGTGGCCCTAATCCAGCATGACTGGCATCCTTAAGAAAAAGGGGAGTTGGACACAGAAGCCAACAGAGAGAGAATGCCACGTGAACACGACGGCAGCCATCCGAGTCACTGTAGCAACATGAACTCAGGGTCCTCAGAAGGAAGCAGCCCTGCCAACAACTGCATTTCAGACTCCTGGCCGCCAGAATGGGAGACGATACATTTCTGTAGTTTAAGCCATCCGGTCTGTGGCACTTTGTTATGGCAGCCGTAGCAGACAAATACTGCATTATATGAGGATCAGGAAATGAAGGAAGAAAGTTAGAAAAAGTAGAAGAAGAGAGGAATGAAGTAAGCTAAACATTTACTGTACATGTCAGGGTCTCATGTCTTGTCACATATCATTTGAAAAAGTTTCTACTACAAGGTAGATATTTAATTTTAACTTCACGGGAAAAACGCCCATGGCTTAGCTGCTACATGAAGTGCTCAAGATCGTATCATTTGGACAAAGGAACAATGGAATAATGTTCCATAACCATTATGGAACAAAAGTCCAAAGCTAAGTCTATGTGCCTTCCAAATCATTTTTATATGATATGTCCTTGAGGAAAAGTGGGTATGTTCTAGTTAAATGCAAAGGAGACCAAGAAAGTTGTATCTACAAAATGTTCTGCTCAGTTCTTGTTATGGTTTTTTGGGCTCTAAGAAACAGAAATCCACCCAGCTCATCTGAAAGAATGGTGCTGGGTTTTTTGTTTGCTTTACTCAAAGTCTCAGGGAAAAACCTCATGAAACCCAAGAAAGCAAATAACCCTGGGGTTAGTTAAGCTGGGAGGGGACGAGAGAATCAGAAATGAAGGTCCATTCACTCCCGAGCACTCAGGGCTGTGTGTTTTCTCTCTTCTCTGGTTCTCTCTGTCCTGGCTTCTCTGGTGGCCACAGTCTTTTTTGGTCCCAGAGCCACGCCTCCTGGCATTCATGTCTTTGTGTAATTCTCATCCCATGCCCACTTTGAGTGTGTCAGGGGATATAACTTGCTTCTAACCCATAGAATACAGCAAAAGTGCTGGGATGTCACTTCTGTGATTAGATTACAGGAGATGGTCATTTCTTCCCTGTTGCTGGCACTCTCTGTCCTTGCTCTCCCGCGTGCATGCTGTGATGAAGTGAGCAGCCATGCGGGAGAGGCTCAGGGAGCGGGAAACCGAGGGCAGCCCTGGCTAGCAGCCAGCAAGGAACGGAGACCATAGTAAACAGTCCTCCGGTAACTGAATTCTGCCAACAACCTGACTGAGCTTGGAAGTAAGTCCTCCCCACACAAACTTCCAATTGACCCCCAGCCCTGGCTAAAAAAATAATTTCAGTTTGCAAAAGACCCTGAAACAGAGGACCCAGCTAAGCTAAGCCCAGACTTTTGGCCCACAGAAGCTGTGAGACAATAAATGTAAGTTCTTTTAAGCCAATGCATTTGTGATGATTTGTTATGCTGAAATCTCTGTTTTCAGCATCTTCTGATGTTTTGCCTTGGACTTGGCCCTTCATGGCTGCCTAGTACTGAATATCCTCACCTGTTAGCTCAGGCCCCTATCGCTGACTCCAACCTCATTCTGTATCTGTTCCATTTGTTTCCTTTTACGTAGACTTTATAGAACAGTTTTCAGTTCAGAGCAAAATTAAGCAGAAAGCGCCGAGTTCCCATTTACCCCATGCCCCAACAAAATGCACAGTCTCCCCACTATCAACGCCCGCACCAGAGCGGTACTGCTGTTACAATCGCTGAACTTACATTGACACGTCATTACCCAAAGTCCGCAGTTTACACCAGGGTTCACACCTGGTGTTGTACATTCTCTGGATTTGGACAAATGTATAATGACATGTGTCCATTATTATTGTATCATGAAGAGCATTTTCCCTGCCCTAAGGACCCTCTGTGCTCTGCTTAACCATCCTTCCCTTCCTATTAACCCCTGGAAACCACTGATCTTTTTACCGTCTCCATAGATTTATCCTTTCCAGAATGTTATATATAATTGGAGTCATATAGTATGCAGCCTTTTCAGGTTGGATTCTTTCACTTGGTAAGTTTCAGTTTTCTCCAGGTCTTATTATGGCCTGATAGCTCATTTTTTTAGTGCTGGATAATATTCCATCGTCTGCAAGTACCATGATTTACTTAACCAATTACTTACTAAAGGCATCTTGGTTGCTTCCAAGTTTTGGCAATTATGAATACAGTTGCTATTACGTAAACATCTTGGTGCAGATTTCTGTGGGGAGATAAATTTTCAGCTCATTTTGGTAAATACCAAGGAGTATGATTGCTGGATTTTATGGTGTGTTTAGGTTTTTAAGAAACCAAAAAACTGCCTTTCAGTGGCTATACCATTTTGTATGCCCATACCATTTTGTATTTGATATGCCTAGGTATGGCTTTTTATTTTATCATTTTTTTCCCTATCTGGTATTTTTCTCAGCTTCCAGGATCTGTGGTCTGATGTCTGACATTAATTTTGGGGAAATTCTCAGTCATTATTGCTTCAAATATTGTTTATTTTCTGTTCTCTCTTTCTTCTCCTTCTGTTACTACCATTATGTGTATACTTTTCATAGCTAGCTGTCTCACAGTGCTTTGATATTCTGTTCCTTTTTTTCTGTCTTTTTTGTTTTCAGTTTTTGAAGTTTCTGTCGTTGATATACTCAAGCCCAGAGATTCTTTCCTTAGCTTTGTCTCATCTACAACTAATGAGCCATCAAAGGCATTTTTCATTTTTGTTACAGTGTTTTTGTTCTCTAGTATTTCTTTTTGATTCTTTCTTAGAATTTCTAGCTCTCTGCTTACATTACTCATTTGTCCTTGCACGTGGTCTGCTTTTTCCATTAGGGCCCTTAGCATGTTAATCATAGGTTTTTTTCCCTCTCTCCCTCCCTCCCTCCCTCCCTGCCTCCTCCTCCCCCCTCCCCCTCCTCCTCCTCCCTCCTCTTTCTTTTTTCTTCTTTTTTTAAAGAGACAGGGTCTTTCTCTTTTGCCTAGGCTGGAGTGCAGAGTGGCATGATCACAGCTCACTGCAAATTTGAACTCTTGGGCTCAAGCGATCTTCCCGCCTTAGCCTCCCAAGTGTCTGGGACTACAGTTGCATACCACCATGCCCAGCTAATTTTTAAGACAGAATTTTAGGGACATGGTCTCACTATGTTGCCCAGGCTGGTCTTGAACTCCCAGCCTCAAGCAATCATCCCACCTCAGCCTCCCAAAGTGCTGGGATTACAGGCATGAGCCAATATGCTCAGCCAATCATAGTTATTTCAAATTCATGGTCTAATAATTCCAACATCCCTGACATATCTGGGTATGGTTCTGATGCTTGCTCTATCTCTTCAGACTGTAAGTTTTGCTTTTTAGTATGCCTTGTAATTGTTTGTGAAAGGTGGACATGACGTACTGGGTGAAAGGAACTCTGGTAATCGGGCCAATAGTGATGTTGTGGGGAGCAGAAGTGGTCTATAATCCTATGATTAGGTCTCAGCCTTAGGTGGGACAGGATAGATGTGGGGGCCTGGGGTTGGGTATCCTTTCTCCCACATGGAAGTCTCAAGCTGGTTTGATATGGGTATTTCCTTTCCCCTAGATAAGGTACACTTTGGTAAATCCCCGGCAGGTTAGGCTCTGGGGAAATACTTTCTCTTGAGGTCAGGGCTTATTAAAAAGAATAGAATTCTCTGGTGTATTTCCAAATGGTTACTTTTCCTCTCCCCTTGCCAGGAGCATGCGTGGATTTTCCTCTGATCTTCACTGTGAGAATCTGGCAGAGCTCCTGGAGGTAAAGTTTACAAAAGTGTGTGTGTATGTGGGAGGTGATGACTGTGCCCCCCTGGAGCTTTTAACTCTCAGAACTGTCTACCCTGAGCCTATAGCAATTGTGAATTACAGTTCAGGTTTCCCTACCCCAGCACAGGTTTCCAAAGAGGCATCTGCTTGTGGGTTCTGCTCCGGGAAATTGTGGTTCTCTGTATCTGCCTGTCTGTCTCTTTAATTTTGGGGGCAGAAGTTTGTCCCGTCACCTCACTTCTCCGATGGATCTAAGAAGAGTTGTTGATTTTTCAGTTTGCTCAGCTTTGTATTAGTTGTTAGGATGGAGTGGTGACTTCAAAGCTTCTTACATGCTGGACCATAAACAGGAAGCCAATTAAAAAAAAATTATCTCACGGGTTGCTGGCCAGCCAAGTGACAGCCATGGCTGGGGCAATTTTGGGGGTGTTGTTATGTGCCATGTGAGTATTGTGCTTCAGGGATATGACGAGAGGGCAGCCCTTTGGGAGAAACCAAAACACAGTTATGTTCTAGTGTGTGCCCCTAGTATGGTAATTGCTGCACTCGGTTCACATACGTCTCAAGAGCATAGTGTTAAATGATAAATTTATGACTAAGAAATTTACAATAAGGATTTTATAGCCTCACAGATCTTTAGTAAGGCTAAATAGGATAGCATGGTACTCAATGACACACCAAGTGTAAGAGCTGTACAGCTATGGTCGGGGGTGAAAACTGGCTTACCCCAGCTGTCGGCTGTAATGTCTCGGCACACTTTGCTGGTCTTATCTGCGGGACAGAGGTAGCATCAAGCAATAATGGAAGAGTAACAGGAGTAAGATCTTGCATCCAGTGTATCCTCCACTTCTGAAATCCTTTCAGTTCAGGCCTGCTGGGCTGACTTGGGAGGATAATAAATAGGCCAGTGCCGAGGCAATTATTTGGTGGTCAGTTAAAGCAAAAAACCCACGTGTGAAAAAAGTGAGGGACAATTTATTATAGGGAGCACTTGCTGAAGCTATTTTTCTAGGGTAGTTGCACTTTCTTTTTCTCCAGAAAATAAATAGAACAATTTGACTTCCAGTCTCACGGCCTCGCTCTGGTCTAGACCCGCATCGCTTCACGCCTGCACAGTTGAAATTGTTTTCCCACGATTGCCCTGCTTTCTGTCTTTCTCTTTTCCAATGCATTTTCTTACTGTAGGAAGATTTGTTCCCTTAAAAAAAATACTTTGTTTATGATGTACACTCTCTTTTTAAAAGCTTTTGAAGGACTCCATTATATACAGGGCAAAGTGTAAACTCACCCAATATTCTAGATCTTCTATGTTCAGACTACAGTCCTGTCAATAATTTTTTCTTATTATTTCCTGACATCTACCTTCACCTC
Source organism: Lepilemur ruficaudatus (assembly GCA_963574885.1). Classification (NCBI taxonomy): domain Eukaryota; kingdom Metazoa; phylum Chordata; class Mammalia; order Primates; family Lepilemuridae; genus Lepilemur; species Lepilemur ruficaudatus. The sequence continues at coordinate 24,034 of CAUYRT010072638.1, forward strand.
TGGCCATATTGTTTTCAAGAAGAGCAAATGCCTGTTTGCACGTCTAAGTCATTTTCTGTGCTAGGGTGATGGTTTCCTCTCAGTCCAAACAGATTCTGTGTTAGCTTAGAGTCCCACCAGAGTCACCTTCCTTAAAAAGTTGTTTTGATTTTATTTTTGACCACCTCGATATCATTAGTGATTCTTTTTTTCAGCTCCTACGTCATTTCAAGACTGTGGCATTCATTTGTACTGAGCCATTCACCTCTTTTCAGAGCCATTTGTTTTAGTGTTTAAATCGAGTTCATTATCAGAGCTCCTTGAGAGCTAGAACTGTGTCCTACCCTTCTCTCTGGTCTTCATGGGGTCTACGACGTGGGAGGTACTCAGTAAATATTTCATGAATGTAAATGTTGCAGCCATGAATCTGAATCGAGTTACGCTCCTCAAACAGGGCATGTTCCTGATAAACAGCTCTGTTGAAGCTGAACACAGCCAGCATTGTTTTTTACCCACACAGATGAACTCCCTTTGAGCACATGTATCTTAGACTATGGAGTAATAACTTATACATAATGAAACATATATCTTTGTCTTGTGTAAATTGACTGTACTCCGCCCTTCTGGTGGACTGTTTGTGTGTTTGAGATTTCTTGGATGTGATGCTACATTTAATATTGAAACAAAACAAAAATTTTTTTGTATCAATATATTCAAGCATGAAAATTTAATCCACAAGAGAAGAAATTCAATAAATTAACAAATATATGGGAAAATATTTACTTTTACAGGTGGCCAAAGTCATTCAAATTATAATAATAGCTAAAATTGATTGAAACAATATAATTTGTCTGACATGGTTCTAAGAACAAGTTATGAATTAACTAATTCAATCACCACAATGATCCTGTTGAAATGGCATCATTATCATTATAATCTCCATTTGATCAATGAGGACCTCATGGGTAGTAAACTCTGAAGCTTATTTATGAAACCAAGACATTTCAATCTCAGAGTACATATCCATATCCAGTTCCTAGTACACAGTTCTGTCTCTCTGAGCTCTATCTGCTTCTGTCTCTTGTATAACTGCCCTTATAAAACTAAACATTCACTTACCATATGACCCAGCACTTATCTCAGAGAAATGGAAGCTTACGTTCACTCCAAATCTTAGACATATTTAGACTTAGACTGCTTTACTTGCAGTAGTCAAAAACTGGGAACAACCAAACTGACTGACCCACTTGGGAACCAGACCCCAACCTGGGAACCACCTTCTGATGATGTAGTAACCACCCGGGCTCCCTAGCAACAGCCAATTTTGTCTGTTGCTCAATAAAGTTTCAATTATTTGAATCTTTTCTAGAACATTTATCGGAAAAAAAGCACTTAAAACAAGGCACTATTTTCATACTCACTTACATAGACCCCAGTTTTCACCTTTTATGAGGGGCTGCTTATTTGCAATTTTTGTCTTTAACTATTTTGCTATCTTGTATTCAAACAGGAAGGGGGAAAAAAATCCCCCTTGGCTCCCTAGTTCAGAAAACTTGAGCTGTGTAAAAGAGTATGGAATAGAGAATTTAAGACAAAGTTCCTTCCTGTCCCCCTGAATGCTTCTGTTTGTCATATGTCCTGAGCATTAACTCTACTCTTCAGCTCGTACTGTGATGTGTCTATAATTTTCCTTTGAAATACTTTAGTATAGATGGTGTAAAATATTTATACGTGTGGGCTAGTTAGTTTTACTCTATATCCTAGGGGTGGTTAGTTAGCATTTACAGTGTCCCAAAGAGGAACACATGCTCCAACATGAGGCACAGCTAATAAGAATTCACAGTTTAGTGTCCACTGCTCCCAGTCTTCAACAACATCCATCTGCACGTGTCTGCACTACAGACTTGTTAATTAGTATGAGGATTAGTGGGAACGACTTTTATTGAAAGAAATGAGTGGTGCTCATGATAATTGGAACATGTGGGTTGGTTAAATCCTGCCCAGGTCCCTCTGCCCTTCCCTGGACAGGGGTGCAGGAAGCTGGAGGGGCCAGCAGGCTTTGTGTTCTCCTTGAGAACCCTTAGCCTCGGGCTCTGTTACATTGTGCTTCCTGCCTCCTCTTTGAGAATTCTGTGTCCTGACCATGCAAGGTACTCAAGGAGATCCTAAGTGGCCAAGAGCTGGGACCTTGCAGAGCTTCTAGGAACAGATTGTTTCATGCCTGCTTGCTAGGATATATTGAGGTGTGTGGCAGAATTTGATCTGAAACCTGCTTTCATGGTGATGTGCCATCTGGTGGTGGCAGAACCACGTGGGAAAGGCCCTCTTGTTCTTGTCATCAGAGGCCAAGGTCCTCTACTGGCAAGACTGGGCTTAGCTTAGAGGGGGTCTCAAAACCACACACACATACAGCTTCTACCTTGTTCTTCTCACTGAAAGAATTCCCTCTGATCCTGGAGCCAAGAGCTGAAGAGGCTTTGTGAGGATAAGGTTAGATTATTGTGCCATCAAACGGGAGGTACTTCCAAGTCTGGGCCACTTGGTATCTGAGAACTGTGCCCTTGTTACTCAGCAATTTGCTCTCATGGTCTCCCCATTGATAACAGTGGAACACACACTTAACTCGAAAAATATGGGTATTTTTCATAGATGGTTATTTTTGAGCTTAGACAATATCAGATTATTATGAATAATTGTTAGGCGAGGAAAGTTGACCCATTTAATTAGCCTAAGATAAGATATGCATTATGAGTTTAAAACGTAGTCATGAAGAACACAAGAATGACTTGAGAACAGCAACAGTCCTACTTAGAATTCTGGAGCAGGTCCCTGTGTAATTAGAAAATACATTGTTATGAAATTCAGAGGATTAATTAAAGTTAAAATTTGAGGGAGTTTATTGAAGATGCGTCCTTGGCCCATGTTTCGTCTTTAAGTGTTGTGTTTATATATCAATCTAAAATAGAAAATGGGTTCTTTAATCTGCAGGCTCCTGGAAATTTTATCTTTCTTTCTCTTCAGATAAAATTGTTTAGTTGCATTCATCATCATCTTAGCACATTACGAACTTCTTAGTCTTCTAAAGTGGAAGAAACATGCTTGATAAAGCCAAATGATTTCTTTTTTCTAATGTTAATTTAGTAAAAAATGAACCCTCCTAAGAAGGAGCATATATAATCTCAAAAAACTTATCTTTAGGCAAAGATAAAACACTTGCTTTCTTTGTCATTCCAAGAAAGTTATTGAAGTTGAAAACAACCAATGCCTCCCCAAGTTCTGGGCACAGCAGTGTGGTTTGCATTTCAGTGGACAAAATGAGCCCAGGTAGATCTGCTGGCAGGTAGCTGAGGTCCACACTCTTGCTTCAGAACGGCACCCCATGCTCCCAGAACTACCCCGAGTGCCTGTGGAAATAAACTGTGTCCTGCTTCTAATTTATTACCGCTATCTCTACTTCGGAAAGAAATGAAAAAGTGCCAGGTATAAGATAACAAGTCTGTGAGAAATTCTGTATTCATTATTTTAATAAATAAAACAAAAGTCTTTCTAAAATGCAGCATTTTTAGCTCAAGTAGAAGTTTTTTTTTTTTTTTTTTAATGCAGTTCTTTCTTCTTGTTTGGAGATTTTAATAGGTTATTTGGGTAAATTCAATAGGCTTTTCTGGCTGAAATGAGTGTTTTCAAGTTTATCTTGGTGCCAAAAAAGGCAAATATTTGAAAATAACAATGCCATACCCTTGTAGAACATTTTAGAATATATAGAACACTTTGCTTATTCAGTCCTCACAATAACCCTGTTGGATAAACAATATTTGTATTGTATGTATGAGCATCTGGAGGCTCAAAGAAATGAAATAATTTTCCTGAAGTCACATACACAGTGGCGGGTTGGTAACTTGAAACCACCAGTTGCACATCAGTTTTCTTTGGAAAGCGTCACACAACCTCCCTTCTGAAAATTAGCTGGGAGAAAATCTTCACAGGTTCAGCCCTCTTCCTTCCTCTACAAATATCTGGGTGATGCCCTGGCTGGCCTGGCTTTGCGTTACCTGTTCCCCACTGTCTGTTATCCCGTAGGTCACCTGAGCCACCTGTGGTGCTTCTGTCTGTGAGTCTTTCTGTCTGTTCTGCCTCCCCCCAGAACTGCAGCCCAGGCCCCTGTCTCTGGGCTTCTCGGCTCAGATAGTTGTTCTCAAACCAGAAGCTCCTAGAGCCCGAGGGCTGACCGTGTTCACTCAAGTGTGGTTTTCCTATTGGACTGGTCAAAAGGTCCACTTCAAAATTTGCCTATCTTTAAATCAATAAGTTATATTTAATTTAAAAAGTAATACATACAAGTAATAAAAAATGCGAATAGCATAAAAGTGTGTAACACCGTCTCCTCCCACTCCAGCTCCCTAGCTGGAGGGAAGAATTCTAAATTGCATGTTCACATTTGTACATCTATCCCAAGGGGCTGGTCTATTTTGTAGAAACTACACAGATGCCTAAGATCTGTCCACTGAGTAAGACTCTTGGGAGGGAGAAGAAGGAGGGTCCCACGGATCTACCTTTAAAAGCTGCTCAGGTGGTGGAAGTTCGGGGGGTGTGAGAACTGCTGCCGACACTCATCACCTAACGTGACCGTTAGGCCCTTAGGGAACTTTGAAGTGTCCTAAAAAGGGAATATATGCTGAATAAGTGAAAGTTCGTATGTTCGAGTCCTAACCGCAGTACCTCAGAATAAAACTGCATTTGGAGATAAGGTCTTTAAAGAAGCAATTAAGTTAAAATGAGGTCTTTGGCATGAACCTCAATCCAATCTAGTTAGTGACCTCATAAGAACAGGAAATCTGTTCAGAAAGAGACACAAGGCATATGTGCTCAGAGGAGACACCATGTAAGGACGCAGTGAGAAGCTATCCCTCTGCAAATCATGGAGCCCAGGCCTCAGAAGAAACCAACCCTTTGGACACCGTGGTCTTGGATGTCCAGCCTCCAGAACAGCGAGAAAGTACATTTCTGTTGTTTAAGCTGCCAACCCTGTGGAGATTTGTTATGGCAGCCCTAGCAGCTAATACAGGAAGGTACTTAACTCCATCCTGGTCACATAGGGATATTAAGGCAGGCTAGAAACAGAGTTGCTGGACACTGGAGACGCCTAGAACGATGTCGTCAGCCCTCAGGCTGTGCGGCCCCTTGTAGATGAAATCACTTCCATAGCAGGTTTCTTTGTGTGGTTCAGTTAGTAAATTTTTGGCCAAGATACAAAGAAAAGTTGTCTTATACCAACTTACACCCAGGAATGTGAGAATGAGGTTTTCGGGCTTGCTAGATGTGTTTCAACATTTTTCTAAAATTTAAAACATGAATGCCAAAAAGTAGTCCACATAGACATCTAACATAATTAGAGAAGGCCATATATGGCAGGGAGACTCCTTGAAAAAAGAAGTATGACTGAGACCGACAAAGAACCGTGTGGGTATCGCATGGCAGCAGGCTCAGCTCGCTCCCAGCCTTAGACCAAAGCCCTTGGCTTTTGCTCGCCTACGCATGCTTCTCTGCGCATGCGTGCATATGTGCGGCGGGAGGAAGTTAAGCCACCATGGCCCATGCAGAAGAGCTGGGACTGCGAAACTCGTGCCTCCTAATGGAAAACCAACTCAAGAGGACGAGACACCTGGCTTTCTCCTGCTTTGAAAGTAGACCTGGCTTTAAAAAAAAAATAAAAAAATAAAAAAATAGTAGACCTGGCTTTGATCAATAGCTATTATAAATATGATGCACAGTTGTGAGAGAAAATAACTTCTGTTTCAGAGGAAATGGCACAGATGCAGGCACCGCCATCGCCTTTGGAAGTCAATACCCCCCGCAGTGATGCAGGGGCTGCGGCAGTCACTGTGCCATGTGCAATCACTGCGGCCTAGCTGGGCAGCGGCAGTCTGCTGATTACAGGAATGGCGCGAAAGCCTGCAGAGGCAAGGTTTGCTTTCGAATCAGTGCAATGGTTGACTGAGAGTTTTTTTTTTTTTTTGTGCTTAAACTCGTGGAGGTGGATGATAACTATTAGAGATCTGTTCTCTTACAAATCCAATATATGCAGTCTGCCCTTGCAGGCACTCTACCTATCAATAGATCTGCCCCAACCCACGGACCTTTTATTGCACTGTGTGGAATGCTCTAAAAAATATTTTGTAACAGACAGTGTGTGTGCTGGTTCATTTAAATTGCAACTCTAGAAGCATCAGTTGCCTCAGTAAGAAACAGAGAGTCGGTGGTGATCTGATGGAGTCCGGTCAAGAAGCCAGGGCTCCAGGGAACTGATATGAATGCCTGTCACCTTAGTCCCAGCCTTCAACCCCGACCGTGCTTATTAGCACACTCAGTGTTAGGGATGGGTGTTTGTTGGTGAAAACAGCAGGCTCTAAAACGTCCATGATGGATGTTAGAAAGAGGTTCTCATCATGAAATTAAAGGTATTCAAGATATGTGTACTGGTGAAAATATTTTGGAGATACCCCTACCCTTACACACACGTCCTCTGAAAGACTTGCTTCCTCCCTGCTAAGATGGGGTGAGGGCTGGGTTCCTCGGCATCTCGGGTCTGGCCACAGCGTGGGAGTTTTCTGCCCGTCAGAGGGTGACTGCAAAGACAGAGCCTGCCTCTCAAAGGTTCTCTGTCTTTCTCTACTTATACTGGAATTCCTCAGGGCACAGAGAACTGGAAGTTCGTCAATCTTACACAACTGGTCGGATTACCTCTCTGGTATCTTTTGCTAATGGGCGTTTGTACAATAAATATCCATATGTAGCATAATTTGGTCTGGGGCTTGCTTTCATTAGAAACTGGCCTTGAGGTTATGGGAGAATAGCTAACCTTCAGCAACTTCTAAATTTTTGGAAGCTGCATCATCTACTCGAAAGAACTTAACTGGCTTAGGTCCGTTGACAAAACACATCTATCCTTGTTCTCCAGACTGGCTGAACCTTTCCAAGCCCTGTGTTTGTCACTTGCCTTCCCTTTTCTAATCACTGACCCAAATTCTAGATTTCCATCAGAGTTCAACCACTTGCAGATCACCTCCTTCTTTGGAAGGTCTTCCTCACCTCAGATCTTTACTTTGTGCCCTGAAAACCAGGGCTGAAGAAGTCACATTGGATGCTGGCCATCTTGCCATGCCTTCTTCTGCAATGTTGTCTAGGTCTAAGCACTTCATGCCTAAATTCTAAGCTCTTTGAAGGCAAAAACCTCATTGTCCACGCTGGCTAATTATTTTGAATCTCCGTAGGCAATGAGCCCAATCCCATTAACACAGAGGCACTTGCTAAGTGCATCTACTGCTGCTGCATCTACTGTGAGCACGACAACCTCGGGGCTAGGAAGGGAGATGGCAGTTGGCTCTGACCCAGGAGGAGAGAATGAATGCTGATGGTTCGGAGCAGCAGGCCTCCAAGGGAGCCTCTGCCCTCATGCTTTTACCATGAGAACGTCTGCATTATTGAATTTTTAGGACACCAGGAAAGGTGGCTACTTCTCCAGAAGGCTAAGGATGAAGGGGCCCTTCACTCTGGCTATGTGTAAGAATTATTTGGGAAACATTAAAAATACTGTGCTGGGACCCCATCCCAGAGAGTGGGATTGACTTGGTCTGGGCAGAGGTGTGGGCATCAGTAGCTTCTAAAAGTGCCCAGGAGGGACATGTGGCTTTGGCTGCTGCATGATCAATGGGTGGGTCTGCCCTGCAGTTCCTGGGAGTGACCACAGGACAAGGATGCAGGGTTCCTTGATGAGTTTATTCTTTATCAGTGAAGAGATAAGGGAATAGAAGTGGGACCGAGTTCTGGAGAAGAGCTGCTCTCTTGCGTGTGTAAGACTCTTGTACCTGACCCATAACCTGCTTCCACCAGCCCATCTAGCCCACCAGGAGGTTTCAATGGGAAGATGAAGTGGAAGAGGCATTTTCCCCAGACAGCGTGGGTTGCTGGAGGGGTGCCTAGTGCAGGGAATCAAGGAGGAGGTATGCCTGTGTGGCCTCGACCCCTGGTTCTCAATCTTGGCTGCACATTGGTGTCTCCAGGGAGCTTGAAATACTCCTGACACCTGGGTCTCACCCTGACATTGTCATGTAGTTGGCTCAGGGCTCAACCTGGGCTACAGCCAAAGTTTCCCAGGAGATCGTACTATGTAGCAAAGTCTAAGAGCTGCTGGCCTAAAAATGATATAATTGGAAACGAAGGAACGGAAAGAAAACCATGGCAATGTCTGGGAACTGTTGTGGGGCAGAGTTCTCCAAAGCTTAAGAAACAAGTCATAAGGTTGTGAGCCATGGCATGGGAAGAGTGGATATGAGATTCACATGGCATTTCCAAGACTGAGCCTGGTGCACTCAGACCAGAACGCCTTCCACAGACTGTAAGGATGGCCCTTCTGCTTTGGTACCTGGGAAAGAGGCTGGCTGTTCTGCCGAAGGAAGATAATACATAGAGGAAGAAAAAATACCCAAGTCTGCCCCTTCTGGGTCAGGAGATTGTCAGGAGAGGGATAGAGAGAGAAGGTGGAAAAAGGGTGTATGTTGGGGACCACGTGGGTTCTGATGGGAGAGAGTGATACTTACATAACCAGAACAGAACCTAGGGTGGGCTACAAGGTGGATGAGGCATGGGCCAGCCCACAGGGTCCTGGGGAAGCTAGAGGTGGTCAGGTGAGACACTTTGGGGTCAGACTGCCAAGCTGTACCCCTTTTATTGGCAGATGGGGGTACGTATGACTGTTGGGTTCTCGGGGAGGAGCTGGGATGGTCCTGAGAGCACTTTGGAGGCTTGGGATACAGAAGTTCTGTAATATTTTAACAACCGGTCTAGCTGCACTGGTGGGTACTGGCTGAACTTCTGAGCCCTGGTCTAATATCTGCCCTCTGGGCTCCTAGCTAGTGAGGGAGAGGTCCGTGCTGGCACGCTGGATGGCAGAGGGCACACTGTGGGCTGGGGACTTTTGCCCAATTAGGTTTGGGGAGTCTGGGGTCATGGCAGCCATGCGGGCCAGCAGGGCTAGCAGAGGGCGGGCTGGCGCCAATCCTCCTCCAGCCACCACTGCGACCCACACCCTGTGGGTGGGATCCAAAGTAGTCACATGTCCCTTGGCCCCAAAGAGCTTTGCTTATGCGGATTATATCTATAGACATTTGCCACAGTAGAAATTAAATTTTTAAAATATTATTTAATAATTCATTAAAGATAACAGTAATAAATTTATTGTATGTTAACATAAATAACATCTTTTTATGAAAAATAACCATAATTCTCCAAAAAAATATATTAAATGAGAGCGAGGCATTATCTTACATTTTTGCATATCTCGTATCTCTTTAATGTCCTGCTTAATAGAAGACAGCTTCCAGCTCCTTCTGCTTCTGTGTTCAGTCGGTTGTGCTTTGTTGTTTTCTAGGGGTGTGGCTGGAAAAGGGAGTAGTATTTTAATGTTTACTTTCCTTTTTTCAGATAATTGTGGATATTCTTTGATATTGCCACAAAGCTCCAATGTAAGCTAGAGAGAGAACGAGATTTAAAAAGGTGAATAATAACTTAGTATTATTACAAATATGGTTTTAAATTTGTGGACCGTGAAAGGGTCACGGGGATCTGCTGAGGTCCCCAGACTTCACTCCGAGGATGGTTGTGGTAGTAGAAGGAGGCCCCAGAAAGAGGCTTCCCCCCAGAGAGGATGTCCACGTGGAAGGATAGTATTCTAAGTAAACCTCCAATAATCAACTTTTATGATTTCACCTCTATGTTGTGTTTGGTTTTGAAATCTTCTGTTAAGGCCGACATGTGGCTGTAAGTAGGTCACAGCAACCCTTAAAACCAGGGCCAGGCAATTTCACCAGGCCAGTTATTTAAATATTGAATTGTCAACAGAAAAAAAAAAATGTAAAGCAAGACCCACTAAATGAGTCTTTTACATGGATGCTTACATGAGTAAAATATCAGTCTTTGTAGAGCTTCAGTCTTGCTGATTTCAAACACTTTCTTCTGTGCCACCTTTAAGAGGACAAATCAGACTCTCAAATTATGTTTTTAGGGATACTGTGTAATATTCTTTACCATTTTAGGATGGCAACGTGAGCCCTGCAGTGATGTGCATGGTGGGGTTTGACAGCTGGGAGCAGGATGCACTGCCACACACACCAGAGATAACGATGGATTTCAAAGTGGGAGCAGACACGGGGCCCCCAGAAGTTCTGGACCCTGAGATGCTGGGCGGGGGTCAGGTTCCTGAAGGGCTAGGCAGGAGTCAGTTCTAGTGGGAATTTGAGGGTTAAATCTGAGAACAAGGAAGGGCGAGGTTATGGGTAAATACAGTGACAAAGTATTTGAATTGGGGATTATAGAGTATTAGGCGTTTTGTGCTTTTCACCACTACGTAGGTGGCCTTTTGTGACAGAACACAAAGGCTCTGGTTCTTTTTGCCTTGTTTTTTCTAGCTTCTCTGCGGGCATAACTCACCCTGACCACGCAATTGTGGGATTTCTGAAGGTTGGATCCTGGGTCCCTTTTTCTTCTATCCTTAGGGGATCTCGCCCATACCCACAGTTTATCACCACTTAAACCCAGTCGTCTTAAAAATTTCTATCTTTAGCCCTGACCGCTCTCTGACTTCGGTGCGAACCAGCCTACCTGACATTTCTACTTGCGTATCTCATGCTCCACTGCCTGAAAGCCAGCTCGCACCTCCTCGCCGCCCCTGGTCTTCCTCCCAGCTTGCACGTGGTCACAAATGTCACCAGCTATTCGGGTTTTGAGTCCAGGACCTCAGAGTCCTCATTGGCCCTCCTGCTGTGTCATCCTGGGTCTAATCCCTTCCCCGGTTCTGCCAACCCCAGGTCCCCTTCTTCCACCCTCGGCCCCCCTCCTCCTGCCCTCTGAGCCACCTTCATCTCTCAGGGGATTCCTACACCCTCCAGATTCCTCTTTATGTCCACTGCTGTCCCAGTGCAATCTGCTCCACACAATAGAGTCAGAATCACTATTTGAAAATGCAAAAGTGCAAATCTGGTTAGACACGTCCCCCCTAACCCCAATAACAAACAGGGAAAGAAAACCCACTGTAATGCTTTAATTCAAACTGTAAACGCAGTGGCGTAACTCCCAATGGAAACCCTGTTTTCCCGGTGCATCCGGCAGCTCAAACCTGGGTTCGGTTCTTTCAGCTGGAGCTGGGCTGCCTGGACTCTCCTCCAGGCTTGTGTGGTCCTGGGTCATTCAGAGCCACAGGACAGAATTCATGCACAGAAGTTGGGGTTCTCACCCCATTTTTCCCCATTTTCAGTCCAGCAAGACTGCAAATTTTCATCTGCTCCCACATGGCGAAGATGGGGGGCCTGCCCTCCGACTAGGAGGAAACAACCAGAAAACTCACCCCGCACCATTCTCTTCTTCCAGCCTCGACCCCCTCCTGTATCTACCTGCCTCTCCAGTGCTGTCAGGGGGGTGCTTGTTATATCAGACACCGAGTTTATAGGCTTTTAGAGTTTAAGGGAGTTTTTTTTTTATAGTTTGAAGGAGGGTTGGTCCTGTAGGAGCTACTTAGCCATTATTGGAAACGCAAACTCAAATCTTAAATTCTCAAGTTGGCCTTCGAGCTTCTGCATAACCTTTACGGAGTCCTGCACCTGCATCCCAGAAATGCTGCTCTGAGCACTTCGTTTCAACCACACTCACCTAGTTTCACTTCTGAAAGGCGCCATCCCCCTCCTGCCATCTCGGTGTTGCCCTTGCTCCCTGCTGTCCCCAGGGCTCCCGTTCCTTACCCCACCCTGCCTTCACGTGGCCACCCCGCCTCCTCTCTGGGTCACTCCCTTTTATACACTGTCAGTGCCACAGATGTGTCCTTTGGAGCATTTGTTCTGGTTGCAGTTTGGTGTTTATTTCTGGAACTCTGATTCACATCCATACTCACAGTCAGACTGTAGTCTCGTGAGACCTGGGGCTTTTTGGGTGAATGACAGTGTGCGTCTCTCACCCTTGTGCACAACTCCGGGTCCGCCCTGGGAAACGCTCTCCTCTGCAATCTGCATGCTTCGGGCACAAGGCTCTCCATGCATGCATTATGGATTGATTAATTTTTAAAATAGTCCAGCAGACTGTGGAAAGTTCAAGGTAACAGAAGTCTTTCCCTATTTCTTAGAAGCTTTAAAATTAGCAGAGCACTTCGAGTCTTTGGGCTTTGGGGAAGTGACCCAACAGAGAAAATGTAGGCAAGGTTGAATAATTTTTTTTAGAGATTCACTGTTTGTGACTGTTAAGCCTTTCTAGCAGAGCTAGAGTAAGAGGAGAAAAGGGACATAGTAGCAGGAGTATTTGGGAGTCAGGCTGCCACTGTGGAAATGCCCCTGAGGGGGCTGAGCAGCAGAGAAGGAGCCGTTGGCAAGGCTGCTCCTGATTTGAGGGCTGGAGGGAGAAAGAGGCGTTGAGCAGGAAGGATGGCGGCTGGAAGGGGGTCATGGTGGGAGTGGAGAGTGGGGGGCTTGGTGGTTATGGGTCAGCTCCCTTCTAAGCCCCAGCCGTGCCGATCTACGTGTGGCTGGCCCAGGCAGTGGGCAGTGTCTGTCCTTCAACCTCTGCTCTCCTAGCCCTTTTCCTGGAATACTCCTACTTAGCTTTCGGGATTCCCCTCAAAGTTCCAGCCATTGTTTTCTCTTGTCAGGCAAACTGACCCTTCCCTTTTCTATGCCTGTGTTACAGTCACATATCTTCCTATTTCTGGTTGTAACTCTTTGCTTATAACTCACTGCACTCTCCTATATCGTCACATCGGTTTCCCTTGCTGGACCGAAAGCTCCTTGAGGACAGAGCCCACGTCTCACTCACTTTTATGCCTAGAGCTACTTGGTGACAAGCACACGGTAAATGTTGCACAAGTGGCTATTGTTGGCATCAGTGACTGAGTGACAGGTTGGGACACCGTGTTTGATACACAAACGGTGAAGGGGCCTCACGTGTTGAACGCTGGAGAAGACAATCTGATGTGCAGACTAGTCAGAGGGCTGAGGTGTGGAGTGGTGGGGAAGTAGGATGGAAGATTTCAATTTCTCTGTGACTGGGGTGCTGACGAAACTGGGGAAGATAGCTTGAGATGCGTTGAGAGTTAAAATGTGAGGCATGTTTGGAAGTCATTTAGAATTGTTGTAGTGGAAGGCAAGGCTTACGTTCAGTGACTTTGCCCTAATGTGGCCGTACAGGCCATTACGATATGAAATGCTTTCCATGAGACGCTGTCAACAACCAACAGAATTAATAACTGCCTGTGATTATGCGTGATCAAGTTGCCATTCAGTGAAAATCCAAGTGATGGCTGGATAAGGGCAACAGAGACTCAAACCCTGTGGGTAGGGTGTAAATCGGTTTGATTGCTTTGGAAAACACTTGGGCAGCCTCCACTCAAACGAACACACGTATACATTTGGTGCCTCAGCAATTCCATTCCCAATGGAAATGGGTACATGTTGCACCAAAAGACATGTATGAGAATGTTCCAGTGGCATGATGGTCTCAAACTTCAAGTAATCCAAATGTCCATCAGTGGTGGAATGGATACATTTTGTTAAATTCGTGCAACGGACTTCTACCTGAGCCATGAAAATTAGTGAGATATTGTGGCATGAAACAACACGGATAGATCTCACAAAGAAGTCAGACAGAAAGTAATACCATACTGTGAGATTTACCATTTATATGAAACTTAGAAAGAAGGGGGCCTATTCTGTGGTGTTAAAGGCCAGGAGTGTGGTGTCATTAAAGGGCTTCTGGAGGTGGAAATGTTCTACTCCTTGACCCAGGTGATGGGTACATGAATGTTTCACTTTTTGATTATTTACTGAAATGTACAGATTATTCATTGTAATGTCTCCATGCAGGTGTCAAACTGCAATAAAAGGTTATTTTAAGAACATTAATAACATAGTTTAAGCTTGTAACAAGATATGTATCATTCTGTTTTCTAACTGTCCTTCCTCTATGCGAAACCAGTTCTTTGATGGTTCCAGTAATTTTATTAATGTTTCTTCCCCAAAATATTTTTCCTATTTATTTGCAAGTGGGTTTTCAAATGACCATTTTGCTGGTCTTGTTTAAAAAATTCTAATTTATGTTTTATATCTTCATATGCATTTCTTATGGACTTATCACACAAACACTTTCCTTCCCTCCAAGGTTGACTGGCTGTAATGTGTTCTTCTCCCCACCCCCAACTTTCTGACTCAGTGGCACTTGTTCATCTCCCACATTAATTTTTAACTGATCAACCGATTCTTCTTCAATTAAAGGATAAATTTATATTTTAATTGAATGCTGGTAGAGAACTATTGATGAAACTGTATCTTCTCATACTTTAGCTTGTTTTTTTCCTGAAATATTTTCAGTTCAATTTCTTAAAATATCCAAACTTAACACCACATAACTGAAAAATGTTTGATCAGAGTCAATTAGAGCAATGTTGCAGAAACAAAGTTATGGTATGTTATAGCTAAAGATTGGATTCCATTACACTAAATAATTTTTGTTTTGCCTACAGTGATATCTCCATAAAGCAAATGAAAGGAATTAATATTCTCTCTGGTTAGCCAAGTCAGCAGTCTTTGAATTTCTAAGTGATCACAAATCTTGTATTTTTAAATAAAATGGCAGTACTTATATTTAACTTTCTCTTAAAAAAGAAATCATAATCATTACCGAAAAATCAAAATTTCATTGACTATCCATATTTTTTTCAATGTTGCAGAGGTAATAGTGTACTGATTAGAAACATGGGCTCTGTGTCAGACTGCTGGAGTTCAAATCCCAGATCATCTATTAACTGAGTGACCTTGAGCGAGTCACTTATCCTTTGGGTGCTTCAATTTCTTTGTCTACAAAAAAATGGTCGCTGTGAAGATTAAAAGAGTTAATCCACTTTCAGAACCTAAGACAGTACCTGGTACACAGTACGCACTCAATAAATGCTAACTGTTTTGCTGCCATTGTTACATTTGCTGAACTATTATTTAGGACCGAAAGTGAATGTCAACTGAGAAAGTAAGGCCAATTTTTTGAGTCACAGGGGTCTGTGTGATAACAAAAAGGATAATTTGAGTGACAGGGAGTGTATAAAAAGAAATGATTTTTTGGACACATAGCTAGTTCCTAGAAAAAGGCCAAAGTAATTCTGAAGCTATCATTTAAATAAGAGTTATTAACTGAGAGATATAAATTAGTGCTGGCAAGAGTGACTGCTGTGATTGCTATTCTGACAGCATAATGGTAGGTGGGGCGACGGTGCAGACAGACTCCAACCATTACGATTCCTGTGGAATGCTACCTCAGTAATAAATAGTAGTAATTTATGTTTCATATGTAACAGTTAAGATCAAAAGGTATTTGCTACAGTTTGAACATCCCCCAAAACTCATGTTGAAATTTAATTGCTATTATTAACAGTATTAGGAGGTGGGGTTTTTAAGAGGTGATTAGCGAGGGCTCAGCTCTGAGGAGGAAGGAATTAATGCTGTTAGCCTGAGAGTGGGTTAATTATTGTGGAAGTGGTTTCCTGGTAAAAGAATGATTTCAGCCTGGTTTTCTGTCTCCTATGCTCTCCTGCCTTTCTGCTTTTCCACTTTCCACCATGGAATGACACAACAGGAAGGCCTTCACCAGGTGGCCAATCAGGTGTTAGTGTCATGCCCTTGGACTTCCCAGCCTACAGAACTGTGAGCCAAATAGACTCCTATTGTTTATAAATTACCCAGTCTGTAGTATTCTGTTATAGCAGCACAAAATGAACTAAGTACCAAAAACTTGTATTCCATTGTACTGTATTTACCCTAAGCACATAAGAAAGCCTGGCTTCGAGCCTCAAAGCATCTCACTGAACCCACAGCCAACCACAGATGCATATGTGAGCCTAGCCAGGACGAAAAGAACTCCCAGCAGACATATGGACCCAGGAGAAATAAAAAGGCTTATTGTTTAAGCCATTAAATTTTTGATGCAGTTTGTTACACAGCAATAGCTAACAGATACAGTCAATTTTATCTGTAAGGACTGAGAATCTTTGTTTTACCTTTAAATATTTGAGGTATGCTCTTAAGGTTCTCAGATCCTCCAATAACTGTTACCAAGTACTTGGTGCCTACCAAATTAATGCAAAGCATGCTTCCAGGTTTTCTGGGTTCATCTTCTTGAGCCTGACCTGGTCCTGAGTATCTTACCTGACTCTTCTCTGGCATATAGTGTCTCTGGCGCTTGACTTGGTCTTGGGCCTCTCTTTGTCTACTTTGTCTGCTTTGTCTCACTTTGTCTATCAGACTTCATTCTTATCTGCCTCTGAACTCCCAATATCTGACCTTGGATTGTTCCTGCTTCTGGCTCTACTACCCCAGCATTGGCACTGATGGCTGGAAGGAGCCTGTGTTATTGTCTACATGGTAATTCTCATCAGAGGGCAATCTTGCCACCCGGTCTGGAGGTGCAATGTCTAGAGACATCTTTGGTTGTCACAACTGTGGGTTGGTGATGCCATTGGCTTCTTCTGTATAGAGGCTACATACAGACACTGCTCAATATTCACAATGTATAGGAAAGATCCCTACAGCAAAGAATTATTCCACAAAAATATCAATAGTGTTGATATTGAGAAACTCTGGTTTAGATCTATCACAGAGAATGGTTCCCTTGACAGTGAAGTCACTAATCTGCAACAGCTGTACTTAGGTTCGCATCTCTCTGTGGCCCAGCTATTCTCCTAGAAAGGCTCCCTAGCAAAGGTTTTTCTTTCTGATACACCATAGTTAATCCAAACTGAGCCAAAATTCCTCAAGAAGCAGGTGTCTTCCCCAGAGATTGTGTAAGAGCCTCACTCTTCAATTTAACCAGCTCCAGAATTTTTCATAGCAGTACAAGATTACTCAGAGACTAATCTATAATTTTGTAGTTTGGGACCTTTACACGGGTCCTGAAAGAAGATAAACATTTTTTCCTCTTTAAGTATATTCTATGCATAACTGAACTTAGCAACTGGTGCTTTTAAACATAATAGTGTTTAAAATTCCTTCAGTGCTGTACAAATTTGTAGAGTTTGAGTGTGTTAAGCATACTTGATGGCTTCTTCAGGGGACTGTGACCTTGTCATTATTGCTGATAAAGGAGAAGCCAAACCAAACCCTGACGAGGAACATATCTGTCCTGGTAGAGAAATAGGAACATCCTGGTTATCTATACTCTATCCATTATAAACAGTTGGCCCCACTGCTAACACAGCCTCTAGCCATCTAGCAAAAAATGCACAAGGCAACATCTTGACCACAGCAAAGTGATGGCTCACACAGAGAGAACGCAGTAGACATTCCATCAATTTTACCTTACCTCTCCCAAAACCTGTTTTATGTCTCATCGGAATATTCTAGTTTGTATACAATGAGCACATCTCTATGGGTCAGAGAAGTGGAACTATAGCAAGTGGTATGGAGTATGGGGTTATGATAGGAAATAAGAATTAGGCCTTACAAACCTGGGTGCTGCTGCAGCCATCTATGTGGGCTGTTGTCACTGCATCGAGGCCCGAGCATGAAGTTGCTGTAGGTGCACCAAACCAAAGTGACAGTTGGAAACGATGGCTGGAT
Source organism: Lepilemur ruficaudatus (assembly GCA_963574885.1). Lineage (NCBI taxonomy): Eukaryota > Metazoa > Chordata > Mammalia > Primates > Lepilemuridae > Lepilemur > Lepilemur ruficaudatus. The sequence goes on from CAUYRT010072638.1 coordinate 41,643, forward strand.
GTAGAGGGCAGTATGGAAAAACAGGGACCCCGTGGAAGAACTGGGAACCATGAAAAAAACTGGACCCCAAGAGGACAAACTGGAACTTGCAGATGTCCCACGCCCTCTCCATCCACTGCTGTGGGTGACCTCTAGGAGAGGCAGGCGCCCTTGACTATGGAAATGTGTGTGCCTGTCCTAGGTGTCAGAGAAGAATAAGGAGGAGGTTTCACGGCCCATGAGATCAGTACTACTGATTTTTCCTCTTGCTTCGGGCTTCAACATGGCTCCTTCCAGCACTGATCAAATCTATTTAATATTTTGATAGTTTGTTCACCATGTGTTTTTCTCCATTTATTTTTGTTTTTTAAAAAGTTATCTTAAAATATTATTTATTTTGACTACTGAGTGATTTGGTGCCGCCTTAAATGTTGTGCCGCAAGGCAAGTTCCGTACTCGCCTTGCCCTAGTCCTGGGCCTGCCTGTGGGAACTGAAGGAGGGGCTGCTGGAGGGCTGCCCCCACCCTCAGGGGAGCCGGCGGGTCAGTGGGTGTTCTGAGCTCCACGGTGCCTGGGCCTGCACCGCCCTTCAGAGCGGGAGAAGATAGAGCCGCTTCTTCACGCCCTCATTCCAAATCTCATGCACGATGTCCCTCATGGCCAGCGCTCACTCTGGGAAATGTATACTGCTTTTAGCGCGGCTAGTGGACACAGCTCAGAGGTACTATAGCATCCTGGTGGTTTTGCACAATTTTATGCTTCTGTATGAAAGGTGTTGATGGATGCCTCCAGATTCTGAAAGTTTCTCTAAAACTGCATTTGGGGGAAGCCCAGCAGACCTCCCGTCCCTCCCCTTACACGATTACTGTGTTGGGAACCCATTGTATCTGTCATAGCTGTGAACTAGGGAAAATGAAGTAACCACATGGCCTAAGTAAAACAACCCCGCACTAAAGACAGAGTGCTTTTGAAAGAATTGTATGTGTTGTCTAAGTGATCAGACAGCTGCTGCTTAGCTACAGCGGTTCTTGGCTCACATCCAAATGCTGTCGGATCCTATTTGTTAGATGTCCAGTTGGGTTCGAGTGCTCATGACTGCTGAATCTGCTAACTAGCTCAAGGCTCTAGTGGGTGAAAGCATTCTGACGAGCAGGGTAAACCCTCCTGGAAGCTCACCCTATCGTGTGGTCCCCAGCGGTGGCACTGGGCAGGAAGGAGCATTTTGGAGGAAACGCAGTACTCCACTGAGGCAGAGAAATACTGAGGGACTTCTTGGTGTTCAGGAACAAAACACTCTGGATGATGTTCAAAATGAACCATTTTATATTGCATTCTAGTCTCTGCTGAGCAGTGTGCTGTCAGGGTGACTGTTTTCCGAACCCATGAATTCACTGAGAGCCCCCAAATGACTCATGTTCTCCATACACGGCCTTCAAAATGAGTCCCATTCCTGGCTTTCCGTGGAGCCAGTTTTAGTGAATTATGCTTCATTCTGGCGGAGGGAAGCAGCAGCTACAACCTAAAATGTGTCTTCCTCCAGGAGTTTCTTCCCCAGCGAGATTTTGATCAATTTCTCCACTAGGAGGTGATCAGCAACTGACTTTGGAACTTCTTTATCTTTTCTCCAAACCTATGATAAGAACTTGAGAGGCTTGATATTCTGTTAATGTCCTGTTTGTGGGAAGAAAGGACATGCCTCAAAAAGAAAAAAGATAAAATAGAAGAGAAAGAAGAAAGAATAACTTTTACAGGTGTATCTCAGTGGGAAATCCATGTTGAGTTCTGATACATTAAGCAGCCCCCAGACAGAAATTTGAAAATGCTTCCAGCTGTTTAATTTCATTGGGCTCTATAGAGACGGGGCCGCTCAAAGCACACACGTGTGTCCGTGCACCTGGCGGCAGCAATTCATACCCGGACGGGGCATGGGCCAGGGAGCCAGAGCGGAGACAGTATGCCACCACCGATGACAGGACCGCCTCTCGGGTCTACTCATAAATGTATTAATCAGACACTGCAAGTGTGTGTCTTAATACCTTTAGTGACTTGCTGTTCAAAAAGCACAGAGAGTTGAGGGGGAGAAACAGGCACATTTCGAATGCATGTTGAGTCTTATTCACAGGGGCAATATTGACATTTGCTGGTAAGTTGGAAATACGTCTAAACTCTCTTCTATGTCTGGAAGGAGGGAAGGAGAGGGCTTAACCATGGGTAGGAAACATGGTGTGGGGAGAAAACCCAGACACTTTATAAAAAATAAGCAAGTGCTTAAATGTCCAATCCCCTCAAACAGTGGGTTTCAAGAGGGGCTGGTTGAGAAAATGGAAACAGCAGACACAGGTAGGGAAAGACCTTTTCCTGCCTAGAAAGCTCCAGAAGGAAACCTGTGTGCTAAATACCCATTTCAGGAGGAGTTTAACGTCTGAGCGATCATTGAATCAGGAGTATTTGCCAACTGTGGTTTCATGGTCCTACGGGAGGCATCATATGGAAAATGGGGGGGAAGCACATTGCGTGTGTATTTGTGGGACTTTACATTCCTTGTGGCATGTGTGGACACATTTGGGAACACTCAGCTTCATGAGTATTGGTGGTTTCTTCATTCCTTTCCTTTACCTGAGTAAGCGCTTTGGAGTTGAACGTGTGTGAGGACTCGGAACACCGCGCTCTCAGCCAGGGAATATTCTCTGCGCTCTCCGCAACCACACAACCGTCCTTGGTTTTGCAGTCACCTCCCGTTTGTGATGTTTCTTCTGCAGCTGTTGTCACTGTCTCTTTTAGTCCCTTCTGGGAAGTTGTATCCATAATTTTTAAAATTAAGAAGTAATTAAAATGTTATGATTTGCATTTTTAGGTTAGCGCTTTCCATCTGTTTCCCATAAAAGATACTTCTGCAAAGTACATTTGGCAAGGTTTTATTTAATAATAATATTTTTAAAAACCCCACCAGCAAAAGCGATGTTCATTACAAACAGAATGGCAGAAAGACCACGCTGCCCGGGTGTGACAGATTTTGCTTTAGGAATAGATGGAATGTTCCATGTGGCTTCTGTGAAGGATGGATTTTCTAGCCAAGTTCGCAAGAGAACAATCGAGGCCTTCAACAGTCATCACTGCAGGGAAAGGAGACAGATCTGGAATTCCCATTTTAACGATGCTATAAAGACGCGGTCGCAGGAAGAATCTCAACGCTCCACTGTGAGCCCTGCCTCACGTGCCTTCTGACCACAGCCACGACATTGGCTGCCCTCTTGGGACACGGCTGCCCATGTAAACCTCTCAAACATCTTTCAGTTCATCATCCCTTTCCCCCCCTGCTTCTCAGGGGTCAGTTTCCTCAAGCAGGCAGCTGGTCCCATGAGTTCCAGACCCTGTTCTTCTGGAGCTGTCTAGGCAGGAAAGGGTCTTTCTGTACCTGTGTCTGCTCTTTGGTGTCCATGGGCTTCTGTTCTGCCTCTGGGCTCTGGGTGCTGAGAGAGGATGTCACTGTCTCCATGGGGCTCAGAAGGCATCTGGATGTGGGGCATGGCCTGGCATAAGTCTCCAGTCACCACCACACCTGGTTATGCAAGTGTCCTCTCTGAAGACTTAGGACAATTTAAAATGGGAATTACAATGCAGAGATGAAGAGGTTAAGCCTAGACACTAAATAGGCCAGTTGCCAAAGGTCCTTAAGAAATATTTATGGGGTTAAACCCTTTCCAAAGAAGTCCACACCATTAACTCTTCCCCCAGAACTCACCTGGCATCATCGTCCAGTGTGTGCCCATCACTAAAATCCCCTTCTTCTAACCTACCCCCCAAGCGAGCTGCTACTCACTTTGGGGCAATCTCACAACCCCTTTCCTATGCACCCCACTTCCTCTCTGGCCGCACATCTGAGCCATTGAGTCATGGCTGGCTCCATGTGATTTCAGCGTGATGGCCAATGCTGGCCAGGAATGCGCTGAGTCCTGCTTCCCCGCCCCCCACCAAGCCTGAAACCGTTTTGTGGGGGAGGCTGTGGGATTTCACGCTGCGTGATGAACCAGCGGGAGTGCAGGTCCTTGTGGATGCTCCACTGCTGCGAGTGTCTGCCTTCTGTTCCTTTCATATGGCTGAGGTTGGACCAAGCTCACGAATGTGTGTCTCGTAAGGACCGACACCCCTTCTCGATGAGTGCACAGTTCATTCTGAAGTTGCAAGCTGGCAGCACCGGGGCTGAGTTCAGCTGACAGCCTTGTTTGATTTGGCTGGAACCAAGTTGTAAAAATATTTGAATATGGTTGCTGATAGAGAGGGTGTCCTCTTTCCTGTTCCCCAGGGTCCCCACTGCTCCCAGTTGTCTCATACTCACCGCCTCATTGATTTCACCTGCCTGGCTCCTAAAGTCATGTGAGTTGGCAGCCAAATGGAGGAGGGAAAGCATGCTAACTGCTGCCTCATTTTCAAACTTCCTCCCTCTTCCATGAAGCCTGTGAGTGCCTTGTTGCACACAGTGGGCTTTCTTTCATTTCTATCTCTGTTTGGACTTCACAGATTCAGAAAGGAGACCCATCCCCTTTGTGAGGGCTCCCTAAGTATATAGGGAGATGTCTTGGAAGGATCGCTGTTGTAAGATACTGATAAACTCAGGTCTGAGAGGTAACGTTCTCCTGCATCACTCCTTGGGAAGGTTTGAAATTAATTGGTTTGGCTTGAAGACCAAGAGCTGATGGGGCCCAGTTAAAGGTGAGATCAATGCACGGCCTTCACAGATCTTTCACCTTGACTGAGAAGTTGCAAAGATGAGTTGAGAGAGGTTGCGTTAGTGCCAGAGTGGAGATGGCATTTATATCCAGAACTCTTGACTCCGAGTCTGGGACGTTCACCTCTGTATTAAGAAGGTCTTCTACTGTAGGGACTCAGACCTAACACAAATCCCACTAAAACTTTGCACCAGGAATAAAAATAATTTTTTAAAAAGAAAACAAAGCCCCTATGGCAGTCATGTCCTGCAGCCTGATAGCAGAGGTGAGCTCTTAGTAGGATTCTGAGATTCCACTGAGTCTCAGAGATTCTACTGATGGTCTGACCCAGAGCATGAAACAGGATCCCGGAGTCTTGACTGGAGAGGGTGGATGTTCGGAGTCTTGACTGGAGAGGGTGGATGTTGGGAAGTCACTGAAGAAAAATGCAGGAATTTCTAGACTTTGAGATTTTATAATTTTTTTTTAAACACAACTACAGCAGTAGTTTTTCCTGTTGAGCATAGCTTTCACAACATTTTACTTTGCTGTATAGGACACTGAAAACAAGATAAAGTAAAACTAGTACCACCCCCTACTAGCTCTATAATTTTAAAAAAGAAAGGACTATTTAAAACCAAAGAAGTAGGACAGAAATCATCACAAAGTGAGAACAATTCTTCCAAAGGAAATTTGTCAAATTTCTACCAAAAAGCCAAGAAAAATAAAAAACATAGTTTAAAATATTGGATGCAGAGATGCATTATAAAATTTTATGTTGTGTATTTTGCTTTTACAATAATTTTGTCAATTTGGGAAGAAACATTTGATGCTGGAAAGTGAACCCTGATACCCTAACTTGTTCCATGAAACATTAGTACTTTATTTTATTTTTATTTTCTTTCTTTTTTTTTTAGTCCCTGCCATCTCTAACCTCCCACCCTAGAGATAAAGAACATTTCCTTTTTATGACAATCACTGTTAAAAATTGGGTCGACATGGGAGGTTTTGATAATATTTCAGGTATTTGGGATATTCTGTGCAATCTGAGAGGAGGTAAAAGCAACATCTGTGGTCCTCTAGTGGCTTCTTTTGCTCTGCCTGCGCGGGGCAGGGAGAAGTCAGTGCAGATGGTGGGCGTTGCGTGAGCTCCATGGGGGGCCTTTTAGGATTGTCAGTCTGAGGTCCCCAGGGCCCACTCTCTGTAAAGGACAACGATGTACTCTGGAGACACACCAGGATTCAAGGGACAGCACAGCCCAGTGCAGCAGGTGAGGGCCTGGGTCTCAGTAGTGGCACTCATGTAGATTGCGGGACCACCACTTGTCAGGTTTAAACTCAGGACAGGTTATGTCTCCTTTTCAATTCTTTCTTTCCTCATATATAAAATACAAATCAGAATAGCTCTACCCACCAGGTTGTTGTATAGATTACCTGAATGCCTGTGAGATTCTCAGAACCGTTTCTTATGTGTCATAAACCCTCAAAAAGAGATTGCAATTATTCCTGGGCCAGAGCATGTCTGACGGATTAATGGTTAAAGAAATTAATGGAAGACTTAATGATAACAGGGCACCAGTGAGTTTTAGGATTGGACGCCCTGTTTCTTCAAGTCAATAGAGTTGTGCCTGACAAATAATGTGATTATTATCTTTTGCCTGCAATATTATTTCTCCAAACTTAATTAACAAATCATTCCTTCATGTGCTAAAATTAAACTATTTAATTAATCTACCTAAATAATCTTTGGTTAGCATCCCAAGGGTGGCATAAATTCACAGGTGAAATTTAATTTCTAGACATATCTGTATTTACTTGCAATCATGTATCATATCATAATTTTAGATAGAAAATCCCACAGTTGTTGTAAAGGCAGCGAAAAGTAAAAGTTGTGGGGGCTGTTTGGAAATACCGAACTGGGTACCTAATTCCAGCCCGATTGTTCTGGCTACCCAGAGTGATGGCTGGACAGAGATTATAATAAAGATTTTGATTTCAAATTATTTTTTTTGTACTGGCTTCAGCAAAGGTCTTTTTCAAAGGGGAAAATGATTATAAAAATTAGAAGTTGTGGCTATGGATATGATTCTATTTTCGTTGGTGTGAACTCCTCTGGAGAATTCATCCTCTAATCCAGCTAATAGTAACAGTCTAGAAAATAAAAAGGTGTGAATGACATTGCTAAGTCTATATACATGCCTATTGCTGTACTATTTGCTGAGCTCTCTGAATTACATGGAACCTTTTGGGAAAAATTGCAGGAAATATTTTATGCCTTACTTTTTAAGGCCACAATACCATAAAAAGTATTTATAAGCCTAGAAGCAAAAATATGTATCCATAAATAAAGTTACTTTTGTTGATCTAGAGAAAAAACTATATATTATTATAGAATATTTATATACACATATAACTTTATTATATTAATGTAATAAAACCTACACTTTTGAAATCAGCAAGGAGTCAAGATTATTTGCAATCACTTTATTGATTTTCTTTTTTTGCCCTGAGCTTATGTCCATACTGGAGATGTATTCTTTGGTCATTTTGTTTGCTAGCAATAGATGAATTATGACACTTGGGTTGAATTATCCATTTCCCAGGATGCATTCTGTCGTGGGCAGGGACCAAGTCTTATACATATTAAAATGCTTGATGGCAACTAATGCAGTCACTCATCGTAGAAAATGCTTGACAGTTGTTGAACTGAATGGCGGCTATCAACGGATTGCTCCCCCTTTGTCTGGGCACCGTCTTGGGCAGACCAGAGCATCTAAGATGCCACCTTTTCACACATGAAGAAAGGAAAATTCTAGGGTAAAATTCCTCCTGTAGATACTGTTGGTCTCGGTGAACAGGCTCCCCCTATCTGAGTCTGAGCAGTGGGAGAGGACAAGGACCACCTCTGGTTAATCTGGAAAGCCGGGGCTGGGGTTCTTACGTCTGTGTCCAGAGACGACGATTGGATCAGGCAGAGTGGGCACTGTGGCATGTTTTGAGTGGTGCCAGAAAGTCATTCTTTATCCAAACCTTCCTGTGAGTGGTAACTGTGGCAGTGGCTACAGGAAAACATGACGCCAATATGAATGCAGCCAACCTCTGCAATGACAACTCTTCTCTGGCCAAACTTGGAAAGCACACGGCCAAACGTGGCGGTCCATCTTGCGTGTAATCGTCAAAATTGTCTAGGGAAGGGATCCTGCCCCTTCACTCGAGGTCTTTGATTGGTTTCCTTATCCCACTTCTCTTCCTTTAAAGATTTCCACTGATAACCCCTTTTGCTCACATCCTCCTGGTTGTGTCCTGGAGATGGAATTCGGCTCTTGTCTCTTGCTCTCATTGAAAGGGTGGACAAACCCCAGCTGTCCTCATGAGAGGGAATGGAGACAGGCTTTTCCAGAGCCTTAATGATTCAAACCCTGCATTCTTCAGCAACACTGTAGAAGTACTAGTTCTTTTTTATTCTCTTACATTCTTTTGGTACTTAGGTTTTCAAATAAATACTGATTTAAGATAATATTACCATGCATTTTAAATTAGTTTAGTTTGTTCCTATGACAAAGTTTAGTTTGTTCCTTAGTCGGGTGGGCTAAGGCTGGGGCCACATCAGGAATTTTCTAGAGTGTGCACGTTTTTTTTTTTTTGCTTATGAAAAGGCAATGTGGTTTTAAAATAAGTCCAAGAGAAAGGTAGACTATGCAACTGCTGTGATCCCACCCTGTTCCAATATAGCGGGTCCTTTACAAACCTCCTCATCCTGGGGAGTAAAGAATTACGTGGCAGGACACATGCAGAGGGCTCTGGGCAGTCTGACATGCAGACCGCGCTCCATCAGAGTTGCTTCCCTTCCTCCTGGCTGCTTTTCTGCAGATGAACAAGTTGCCCACACACTAAAGGTCCTGGTTCGTTTCTTCATGTCAGGCCTACAACTAACTTTGATTTTTAATAGCAGCCAAGTTTGGTCTCAAAATGCAAACTTTCCAGTCTTTCGTGGAAGTGCATGCAGTGAATGTAAGACAGTGAGAAATGAGATGAAAAATTGGCTCTTTTTTTAAACTTAACATTGCTTGTTTTTAGCAAGTGAAATGGACGTGAAGGAGGCCTGTTGGCTCCTAATGGATTTGCCAGTCCCTCCCGGTAATCAGGTTGCACGGGGCCTGCTCTGCTTTATCATCTGGTAGTCATTTTCGGAGCTCGTGAGACACCACGGGGGACTGGCGTCTGGCAGGCAGTTCCCTGTTTGATTTGCAACATTTGTCCATGTGCATTTTTATGCCATTTGAGGATCTCACATCACATCATCACCGAGCTCCATTTTCTACGCTATGCCTCAGTGTGTGTTAGCTCTGAGGTGAGGACCTCTTATACCTGGCTGTCCTGGAACATGGCCCAGTGAGTATTTTGCAGCAATGCTTCAGGTGGAGCTGGGGCCAGGGCAGGAGTGGAGATAAGCAGTTTCCCTGTGCAAACTCACTCCCTCATCCTAAGTTTTGGAGGGGAATTAAAAATCCCTTTATGAGAGTGCAAGGCATGCAATGGGAGAATATTTGCAGCTGTATGCCCACCCATTCTGCTCCATTCTGTAGATTCATTGATTTTGCATATTTCTAGAAACAAGCACACTCTGCTGCTGTGTCTGGAGTCTCACATTTTTTCATTGGTGCCAGCTTGGTTGTGTGTGGGTTAGTCAAGTCTAGCCTCAGACAAAACTCTGAAATAAGTACTTTTTCTTCATCACCATCCACCCAAACTATTTCTTCCAACACTCTGTGGTAATAGCATCCCACTTCATTGAACCAAGACTTATTGAGCAGCTACTATGAGCCTGACACTGTTCCAGGCAGTAGTTTTACATCAGTGATCCAAACAGACAAAATTACTGCCCTCAGGAATACTATATACTAATAGTGATACAGGTACGAATGCAGGGAGTCAAAAGTTCAAATAACCAGAGGGCACAGTCAGTAAAGTCATTAGCACATGGGCTGGTGTGAGCATAAGGGAATGGTGGGGACTGTGGCCAACTGGAGAGTGAATGTCCACCCCAGGGGGACAGGGCTTCTCCACTAACACAAAGGAATGTTGCCCCTTTGCATTTCATTTCAAGAAAAGCTAAAAATGTGAGTTTTTAAGATGTAAAATCTGTTGTGTTTTAAATGTTGGTAACTAGCTCAAAAGTTTTTAAAGCATCATTCAATACCCAAATCCAAAACCAGATGAACAACTAAAGCAAAAAAATTCCGTCATTGTCAGATTCTGCCCATTGCAGTCAATTTGTGACTTCTGTGCTATTGGTTAAGCAATAAAAATGGACTCTTATCTTCAGGTTACCAATAGACAAAGGAGCATATTTCTTGAGGGGCAGCAAATCAGATCTTCATGCTGCAGGAAGCACAAATGGCCAATGGCCTCACCTTCTGCCCCTTCCTAACCACTCCCACATTTGCACTGAGACCACCCATTCTGCAGGCTGCAACCAGCTGATGGCTGAGCATGGTTGGGTACCAAGGCATGGCATGTAACCTCTCCACAGGTGACTTTGCCTCAAGGATTGCCCATAGACCTGACCAAACCATTTTTCCTGTAGTCTGAGACTCTTGCTCTCCAATCTTCTGTCCCACGGTATCAGACCTGCATCTCAGTCTGAAGGCTCTTCCTAACTTCTCCCACTCTCTCTCCCCATGCGTCACTTTGCACATCGAATCCTCAGCAAGCCAGAAGTAACACAAGGCACATGAAGGTTCTGCTTGAAAGGGAGCCTCTTTCCTAGATCCAATTCCTTATCCTGTTACTTCCTATTGTTTTTTTCTGGCTTGTTATTTGATGGCTTGGACAGTTTGAAAGGTGCTCAGAGCCTGGGGAATGAGCTTCGGGGTAAGGAGACTGAGCTGGAGTTGGACAGCGAGGGAAGGTAAATGGAGAAAGGGACTAGCAAGCTTCTGTGCTAGAAGGCAGTACAGACTGAGAGGTTGGCGAGGGCAGGGCAGGTTCATGGGTTGTTGTGATGGGTGGAGTCTTTCCTAGCAGACAACAGTAAAGATAAAGGTTACTTGGCTTATACCATCATAACAAGCTTTGGCGCCTGATTTATCAGAAATTCAGCTGAATTGTTTGCTTACTGGATCATGGTCTCTTTCTTTTATGCATTTATTCTTTGCATTACTTTTTTTTAAAAAGCCTCTCTCTCCTTCTCCTTATTGCCACTCTCTTCACTTGACACTTAAAACACTCACACACGCAAACACGCGCTTCAAGCTTAGGTCTCTGAAAGTTTACAACCTGCCAGATAAGATATTAGACTTTTTAGTGGCCATAGATGACGGGACTGTCGACTTACTGTTTTACAACAATGCATGCAGTACTTTTAGCTTCTTAATACTGATGTTTTCAACCCATTTTTATTCGTTTAGTTTTTCACTGAATCCTGTGACAGAGGTAAGAATTATTGTCTTTGTAGTTATAATGCTGTGACTCAGACTTTGATCCACTTGCTTGAGTACTCAGCGGCTGTCTTGAAACAGTGATGATACTGTTGTTGATGCACATTTGTGGACAATGGCTGGAGTAATACATTCAATTCTCTGGAAGGGCAACCAGAAATTGAGGTTTCTAATAGACAGCGTTTACCTGGCTTCTCGGCATTAATTTGCTTGAATGTGTGTAACTCAGGACAGGTTTGAAACTAGAACAATGGACACTCCCCAGACAGTTAGATTACAGCAGATCTGTGGCTTTCAGGAGCACGACACAATAATCAATGGGATACAATAAGCAAAACTATCCGGGGCACTTACGTCAATTTGAAAAAAAAATGCACCTTAGAAGAAATGCTGAATTTTCAGTTCTTACATGATGCTCAACCCACTCCATGAAAAACAAAATGTGGTTTGTAAATGGAAATGCCTCTACCGGTCCACAGAAAGTTCTTGTGATTGTTTTTAATTCTTTAAACTTTTTCTTTCTGCAGACTAACGTCTCCCACCATTCTGTATCTTTGCTTCCGTTTGATTTTTTTTTTTATGGCTTTCTTTATTACTTTGATCATGTGCAGTTTCAGTCCAGGTTAGACAGAATTGGAGGTGTATTTTTGGGGGCCAAAGAGAGTGGCTGACATAAGACTGAGACTGCTACTAGGTAGGGATTTAATTGTCTCTGATAGGCAGGAAATGACCATTTTAATGAAAAAGTTCTTGATCTGGGAGGGAATTAGTAAAAAATCATTTAAGGAAAGACTATCATTGTTCTTGCATCTGACACTTTAAACACAGCTATTAAATCCTTCTACCTCTTGGTGACTGGGATGTGAAAACCAGCAGCTGACACCACTTGAGATACCTGATTGTGCAAGATTGCTTACAGCTTGTCTCCTACCTACTGATTCTTGCTTTTATTTTCTAAGTCCAAGACTTACTGGATCATGGTCTCTCTCCATAATGCATTTCTTCTTTGCATTGCTTTCTTTTTTTAAAAAAACCTATCTTTTCTCCCTCCCCTTATTGCCATTCTCTTCACATGACACTTAAAACACCCACACACACACACACACTAACACATACATGCACATTTTATTTTGTAAATTATTTTCCTTGTTTTATTTTGAAATATATATGCAATCTATACAAGCTATTTTTAATGAACGCTTATAAAGCAAACATCTTTATAACAACAACACAGCCTAAGAGACAGAGCCTCGTCAGACTCCCAGTTTCTTTCTCAACTCTATTGTTCTCCCAGGGACTAACCTTTGTCCTGATACTTTTGATAATTATATCGTTGCTTTTTAAAATCATTTTTGTCTCTTATAAATGCATCACTAAACAATATAGTTTAGATTGTCCTATTCTTGAACTTAACACAAAGGGAATCATATCAATGCATTCTTTTATATCTGACTTTGTTTACTCATTATCATGTTTGTAAGCTTCATCAGGATGTTAACCGTGGTGGAAATTATTGAGGAAAACTTCCGTGGTATCACCAGAGATTCAGACATTCAGATACAAGATGAACATCAAATACTGGAAAGATTCGTAACAGATAATACATCTCTAAGACACAGTAATCAACCCGGCCAAAGTCAAAATGAAAGAAAAAATTCTACAAGCAGCTAGACATAAGCAACAACAGACCTAAAAGGGAAAACCCATCAGGCAAGCAGCAGACTTCACAGCAGACACCTTACAAGCCAGAAAGTAGAGGGGCTCCATCTTCAATCTTCTTAAACAGAATAACTGGCAGCCTAGAATCTTGTATCCTGCAAAACCAACTTCCACGTTTGATGGAGAAATTAAGACTTTTCCAGACAAGCAAATACTGAAGTAATTTGTAATGACCAGACCTGCCCTGCAGGAAATACTCAGAACAACATTATACATGAGTAAGCACAATAGATACTCACCAGTATAACATCACCCACAAAAGCCAAAGCCCACACTCTTATAAAACAATAGCACAGAGGGGAAACAAAGCAACAAGGTACTACCCAACATGATGAATCAAACAGCATCCCACAGAGATAACAACTCGGAGCCCTCGCACACTGGACTTTCCACTTTCCCTCTGCTTCCTTCAAGCAGAACATTCAGGCATTCATTCATTCATTCATTTATTTCTGTCATGAGCTTAAAGTGACCCACACCCTATTCCCTTATTATACTGCTAGTTGCCACACGCCCTCTCTGTCTCTCTTTTTCTCTCTCTGCCTGACTCTTCATTTATGCCCTGCGTGACTGGGGATAGAGAACTGCCCTCCTGACCTGTTGTGTCCTCCTTGCCCAGAATCTGTAAGTAAAAATCCTTGAGCTTTATTCCTACTGTGGTATTGTACTGTATTTGCACTTTCCAACAAAATAACTGGGCTTCTCCAGGCCGAGTTTTCCCCGTGATGCTAGGGAGAACACAAGGTCAGGCTCCCAGTGCTGGAGCTAAGGTCAGATAGGTACAAACTGGAAGTGGGTCAGGCAAGACCCAAAAAAGCACCTGCCAGTACACACAAGTTTCCTTCGTGAGGGACCCCTGGTCGCAGGTCAGACAGCTGCGCATTAGGCCATCTGCCAGGTGAAAGATGTATCCCTTGCAGGCACCACTGTGAACGTCCATGTCCAGCTCCCCTTCGTTTCCCATTCGGGAAGTGTTGCTAGATGCTCTGGTCTAACCCAAATTTAGCTAGGGGCTCTCAAAACAGGCATCCATTGAATGGAATAAATAAATTTCTCTCCCAGATATCCGAAGTGTCACATCCAGGCACTAGCTGAACCCATTATGAAGAGTGTCTGAGAGTATTATTTGAGGAAATAGCCACTCAAATACTTTTATGTAGGGCTCTCAACCCTGATTGACACAGGCTGACTGTCCTTCCACTAAAACATAAATCGTCCTTTACTCATGGGGTGAGAAAATACTTACCAAAACTTTAGTTTTGATAGTTGGACCACAAGTTATTTACCTGCTTTTTGTATATTTACGTTGAATCCAATTCCTGTATTCTTATCTCAGTTTTAATGCTTTGTTCTGAACATTTAAGTTTGGCAGTCCATCTGGCTTTCTTTTTAGATGATTTCCTCTTTGATTCTGCAGTTTGAACACATTCCTGAATCTTGAGTCTCATCTTACTTTCAACATCCTCGGTCCCTTCTTATAACTCTGGCGGATGAGGTCCTGCACCCTCAGCCCAAAGCAGAGAATATGGACTGTCATAGAAATATTGTGTTAGGGAATGTTATGTCGGATTGTGTCTGCCCCCCAAATTTATAGGTTGCAGTCTTAACCCCCAGAGATCAGAATGTGACCTTATTGGTACATTGAGTTGTTTATGATGTAATTAGTTAAGATGATGTCACAATGGAGCAGAGTGGGCCCCTTATCCAATATGACTGGTGTCCCTGTTAAAAGTGGACATTTGTTCACAGGGAGAATGACATGTCTACATGAAGGCAGAGTTTGGGGTGATGTGTCTACAAGCCAAGCAACACTGAAGATTACAGCCAGAAGCCACCAGAATCTAGGAGAGAGGCTGGAACAGATTCTCCCTCACAATCCTCAGAAGGAAACAACCCTGCTGACACCTTGATCTTGGACTCTGGTCCCCAGAACTGGGGGCAATAAATTTCTGTTGCTGAAGCCATCAGTTTTCATATTTTATCACAGCAGCTCTCGAAAATGAATATAGGGAGATTGTGTGATTTAGTTTAAAATGATGTGTGGTTAAAAATAGGGAGAATCCTTTCAATTTAGACCAGTGTAAGTTATTGGTAGGTAGATTCGGAGGTTCAGTACCTGTAAGTATCATTGACCCTATAATTGCTCTCAAGTCTGCCTTTCTTGTTAGCACCCTCTGTCATTGGTTGCTCTGCCTCAATTTTTCTGCCTCAAATACTTCTATATGCCCATTCCCACCCCACCAGGAGCCACTGTGTGGTTCCCCAACAAGGTTTCATTCCAGCAGCTGCTCTCCTAGTTGCCTCCTGTCAGAACCTAGAGACCACCAGAGGTTCCATGTGTATCCAGGGATAGAGTCCATTTTCCATCCTGGCATATCAAAGGTTACATGGACTGGGAGAGCAAATTCCAAACTACTTTGTCCTCCATGTCCTACCTTCCCTCCAGGCACAAAGTAAAAGAATAATTTTCCAGTGCCAAAACATTTCCTACACTAACTAGCTCAGCTAGAAAACTTTGAGGTGGTTACCTGAGAGAGGTGTCATACTCATTCATTGACTGGGAGTGATGCCAACAGGATAAATGAGACGTATTTTTTTTTTTCCTGCAAGAAGGAAGCCAGAGATAGAAGCCACCAGTTCAAGTCAAGCCAAGGCTGAAAATCAGTGTCATTTGTCACCATATGAAGTTGTTCAGGGTGTCAGTGCTATAAATGAACACACCAATCCTCATGGGCTGTTTCCTGGCTGTCTCATTTCAGAGAGGATTTATACTTCAGAGTCTTGCTATAGATTACTTCTGAGACAGATGAAAGGAAACAATTTATAATTGTTTAACATGTGTGCACAGGTCAACATATCCCACCTCCAAATTATCTGCCGTCTTAGGAATCACGGTTCTCTGAGATTTATAGGAGGCATTGAGTTTCAATCACAGGATTAAATTTAGTGACCTTCAAGGGAAACAGGGAGTAAATTGCAGCTTCTTCAACTTGTACATACCAGGAGTTGGCTATTCATCCTGCCACCAGGTAAATGAACATTGTAGTGACTTCCTGCCAGGAAGAGGAGAGAATGAAAAAAAATTCTGGGCAGTGGAAATAAGTTTGGACACACTTATGATCTATGATTAAGTCATCCAAGGATGCTAAAGTCAAACTCTTGGACTAATTCTAACTTAGAAAAAACCAGCGGGTCCTGGATACTTTAGAAGCTGTAGAAATGCATGTAGATAAATAAATAAAATTAAAGGTTAATTTCTTCAAAACCATTTACGTAAAAGCTCCAGAGGGTAGGACTTGACTCATTGAAAATAAAGTTACTTTTCCCTTGTAGATGATTTTTCAGGCACAGCCGTAATGCACTATAGAGCTACACCGTGCCTTCTGTTGTTTAATAAATGCAACATCAGAGCTGTCACAGTGAGATATCCTTTCTGTGGAGGGTATTTAAACTCTTCTTCTCTCTTATTCTTTTCCAATGTCTCTGAACCACATTAACAATGGTTATTTAACCCCTAGTCATGCCTCTGTCTGGAGCTTTCTGGAAATAAGGGATGACTTTTGAAAGACAGTCAATAAACAGACTGGATGGTTTTTATCTACAAAGAAGCACCTGACCCCAGTGTGACCAGTGAAGCTTGAGGTCTCTAAGGCTCTTAGCTTCCAAATGTCACAGCCCTGAATGGACATTTATAACCCATTTCTGAGACTGAGCACCTTCCAGTACTGCGCAGCATGTTGGTCCAGCAACTGGGTCACCTGCTGGCTGTTGGACACTTGCTTTGCCAGAGGATCTGTTTTTCCAGCATGTGGCTTCCCCATGGTCCTGTGCAGTCTGGTGTATGGTGCAGATGACCGACTGGGATGCTCATGCTGCCCTTCTTGTGTTCCACATGAGTCAGGCCTATTTTAGAGTTTGGAAAGTAAAAGCAAAGAGCAAATCCCAGCAGAAGAAATTATTTGTGTGATCTACAGACCAAGTAGATCAATGAAGTTCTTATTTGTCTTTAGTGTCTCTAAAAAGACCAGAATTAGAGTGCTTTAAAGTTGTAGGTGGTATTACTTCTTTGTCAATTTTAGGCTTTTAGATTTGTAATGTATGCCAAAGGCCGTGTTGGCTGCACCCACGCCGACTTTGTTGTCTAGCCGTTGTGTGCCATCTGACAGCGGAGACAGCCCGAGTCAATAAAGGTTTTCTGACATTACCGCAACTCGCTCCTCAATAAGGTGGGATGTTGAGTGTATTATTCTTCTCTCCGAACCTATTCTGTTGGAACATGGTTTATAGATTTGGCTCCGATGGGAAGAGTTTAAACTTGTATTCATTCCTGTGTGTGGAGGCATGCTCGTCCCTGAGAGGACTGTCTTTATCCTGCTGCCTTGCAGGCAGCCACAGGAGTCTCAGGTCATGGGTTTAGCTGCTGCTGAAACACGCGTCTTAAATCTAAACTCCACCCGGAAAGAGAAAGCATCTCTTTCTGGTTACACAGATGCCACCAGCCAAATTTTAAAAGGAGACAGAATGTTTTCTTTCAGCTCATTTTCATCCTCACTCTTCACCTCCAGGTCTGGGACTCTTCAATTAATGGATTCCAAAATTAGAATATGAGGTTAACTCCTTTGCAACACTTCACATGACATAGCAATGTGCTTTGCTGTCTGGACAGGGTGGCACCGTGCACGAGAGACAAATCTATTATCAGGAGCTCCAGCCTGATGTGCACGCTTGCTCACTCTTGTGCCCATCTGTCTGAGTGGCAGGAGGCCAGTGGAGGAGGGGGTCAGGCAATTTTGGGGATGCCCATTTGCCAGTGGAAGAGCTGGTTCAGGGGCACAGCCTACAGAGCACAGTATGTGCTGGTGCTTCTGCCAAGAGAACCTTCTGTTTGGCAGTAGTTCCTGAACAGGGCAGCATGTTGCTCTACAACGGGCAACATCTGCAGATGGGAAGCTGGTGGGTGGTGTACCCTCTGTGATTGATTCTGCTGTATGCCGCCACCCAACTCCCTTTAGAACATGCTAAGAGTGAAGAGCTCACAAAAGCAAGCCAGTGTTAACATCACTTAGTCATTATGGAAATATTTATTGAACGCTTGCTACTTATTGCAAGTCATAGTACTATGTGCTTTGGAAGGTTGTGGATTAATTTGACATGGACTGTAGCTTTAAGAGGCTTAGGGTGGTAAGACGAATAGGCGTGCACGCACAGTTTAGTAGAGAAGCAATGCCGTAAGCCTAGAGACGCACACCAGAGCCACAGAGATCTGCTATCAGAGCCCAGAGGAAGGAAGAGGATGCCCAGCTGGGGCTCCCCAGGAGCATGGTGCGTGGCTGGCCCTTGAGGGTGGGAAGTATTTGCATCTGAGGTTAAGGTGGAAAGGACCATGCAGGGTGGAGGGAATTGCATGTTCAGATAGGAGTGAGAGAGGCGCAGTGCCTGAGTGGGGCTTGGGGAAAGCCGTGGGAGAAGTGAAAGAGCAGGTGGAAAAGACACACTGAGGACAGACCATAGTAGACTGTGATACCAGGAAGAGGGTGTGGCCTTGGAGAATTGGTCAAAACCGGGACAGACTGTGCTGCTCCCGCATGCAGGGAGCTTGGCTCGGAGGGCGCAGCATCAGCACTGACCCTCGGTGCTGAGGGCCCGGTGGGTCTTCATAATTTGCCAATTAACCAGCACTTACTGAACTCCTTGTTAGAGAGCACTTACTGCTCTCTATGTGGGCCAGGTAATAGCTGGCCTCCCCACCTAGGAAGGGAGAACATCAAGTGACCTTCGTAACTTAGATGATAAGGACAAAGCTACAAAAACTCCCATGGAAATCTGGGAACCCAGAGAAGGGGAGACACGGAGCAGCCAAATGCCTGAAATGTCACCCACAGGGCAGAGGACAGTGTGAGCTTTGGAGCTGGGTGGCCAAGCTGTATCTCAGCTGTGTGGCTTTGGAATGTTACATCACTTCTCTTGCCTTAGTTTACTCATTTGTAAAATGGGCCTAATAAGCTCCCATTTCATAGGGTTGTTATGGGAATTAAATGAGTTAGTATATTTGCAATGCATAGACACATGCCTGGCCCCCAGTATCTGATCAGTACAGGTGAGCTTTTGCTGTTGTGTGGCAGTGTTGTGTAACAAACAGTCCCACATGGTATCTGGACAAGCATTCGTGTCTCTCTCATGAGTCTGTGGGCCAGTCTGCTGGGTTTGGCTTGCTAGACTCTAGGCTGAGGGTCGGGCTTAACTCTTAGCTATGCATTTCCTCAATCTGGGTCCCGGGAACAGCTCCATCTGGGACTTGGTATCAACAGAGAGCAGAGTGCTGGGGTCCCAGCCAAACAGTGTGTCTCCCCGCAGCAACACTCAGGTACCTCAATGCTCCTCACAGTCCCTTGGCCAAGACCAGCTCAACTGGCAAGCGAATGCATCTTCCCATGGAAGAGGAGAGGGGATGGTATATATTTGGCAAATAATAACATAATATACCATATCTGTCATTGGTGGTTTCCTGGAGGAGGTAATGGGACTAGATACAAAAACAGTTGGGCAGGTTATGTTAATTGGAGGTAAAAACACAAACACAAATATAAAGAGGTAGAACTGATCAAATTGTGACTAAGTATTACAATAAATTTTCTTTTAAAATTTATTTTTAATTAAAAATAGTCTCTCAGCTTTAAGTTATAACTGACAAATAAAAATTATACATATGTGCAGTGTACAGTGTGATGTTTTCATGTACATATACATTGTGAAATGAATGAATCCAGGTAATTGACATGTTCATCATGCACAAACTTATTTTTTTGTGGGGAGAATATTTTAGATCTACTTTCAGTAATTGTCGCATATGCATTTTATTATTATTAATGACAGTCATCATGCTGTGCAAGAGATGTCCAGAACTTATTCATTCTGTCTAAATGAAACTTTGTACCCTTAATTTGAAGTAAAATTGGCATGGCTTTTAGTGACAAACATTAAACTTAAAATAAGGAGACCCGAGTTGCAGTTGTGTTGTCTTGGTTAAGATTCTTACAATTTGGGGACCACTTTAATTTATTTGTAAAAAGGAGGGAGTTGGGCTAATGAACCTCCATGTCCTTTTACGATGTCCTGTGATTCTGTGATGACTAACAGCCACAAAAAAAGGGCTGCTGAGATGGGCCTTTAGAGGAACAGGTGGCATCTGATTTGATGGAAGGCATTTATCTTTAACATGGGGGGTTTATTTCTGACATAGGCAATAATAAGCAAAGAATTACTACAGGTTCTTGATCAGTGGAGAAATATAATTTGGGACTTAAGACATATTCATGAGCTCTGTGTGGGATGGTGCAGTGCCATGGCTCTCAAACTGCAGTGTGCATCACAGTAGCCTGGATGGATGGTAAAAACACAGATTGTTGGGACCCAGTCCTACCCCGGAGTTTCCGATTCAATAACCCTGGGGTAGGGCTCAGGAATTTGCATGGCTGACAAGTTCCTGGGGGATGCTGCTGCCACTGGTTCAGGGACCACATTCTGAGAACCACTGGTGTTGGAGATGTTGTTGGTGTCCTGCCCAGATGACTTCCATGGCAGGTGCACCCAGGTCCCAGCTGCTCTCAGTGTGGCTACCCGGTTGCTGTCTTGTCTCTGGAGAGTTCCACTTGGCTAATGGAACCCTCTGGGAGGTGAATCACCCACCCACCAGGCATAGCGATCATCACATGGCTGGTCTCCTTATCTCAAGAGGGAACCAGCTTTGGCTTGCCATGGATGCTCCAAAGCTTCCCTGTGACATCTGGCTCAAGCTAGTCCCTGGCGAGAGCACATTTTTGTTGGCGTTTTGCCCTTGCTGCCTTCACCTTCCTTCTCCCGAGAGCACCCCTTCCATTGAACACGTGAACAGGAAAACCCACCACAGCTTCTGCTTCTTGTGAAACTGACTTAACACAAATGGTCTAGGGCTGGAGAACCCAGGGCCAAAGAAACTCACTTGTGTATATTGTTGCAGGGATTTAGATGTTAGGTGTTGAGGGCATAATTTTATGGAAACTGAAAGGGGCAGATCCAAAGAACTTTTGTTTAAAAAAAGCATCTAGAATAGACCCCTTCACCATGTACAACCACGCATATTTTGTGTAAGATTAGACATAGGGCAATGGAGAAGATACGCAGATATTTCCTGAATTCAAAACCTAAATATGATATGACTATGATAAGGCTCTTTGTAGTAATGGATAATTTGAGACAGTTGTTGCTTTGGGAGAGGAACATCAACTTGACTTTCAGCTTGTGGGGTTTTGTGAGTTTTAGGGACATCCATGAAGGTTTCCTACAAGTGCCTATCTATATGGGACTTGCAAGAGGGTCAGTTGTCAGAGCTTGGCTGGAGTTTTGGGAATCCTCTTCAAGGTCTGCAGTGAGATCGTGGGAGTTACTGAGGTTCCTGAGACATCGAGCAGCAAAGAGCAGGTGGCCTGGGACTGTAGCTCTGAGGCTGCCCACGGTTACGCCTGAGAGAAAAGCAGACTTGGAAAGAAAGTAAAAGGAGAGAGAGAATTGACATAAGTTGGAAGCATAAAAAGGCTAGTGAGGTAGGAAAATGTGGGCTTAGCTTTATTTTCAATTGGTCAACTTTTTTTGGTGCATGTTGAAATATTAGTATATGGAACTTCTGAGCCCTCAAGAAATTTTTGGTTATGCAAAGTTCATCATTTTTGTTTATTTTAATTTGTGTGTGTGTTTCATGATTGGCTTAGACATAAGCAGACATTTTCACCTTAATACAGCTTCTCGTAAGAGGAAATAAATATATTCAGAGAAGGTGAGCAGTGAACATTTTTAGAGGAGAGGTGCATGCACTCGGGAAAGACTCAGGAAGGTTAGTTAAAAAGGCCTTTGTTCTGGTCATTTTACCTTATTCCAAGAGAGGGGAGAGGTGTGTGCAAAGACAGATCCGCAGACATGGTGTGTCAGGGAGACACAGATAGCACGTCTTGGGGATTATTGGACATTTACTGTGTATAGGGCATTGTCCCAGACTCTGAGGAGACCAGAATGGATAATACATCATTGCTGCCCTCCAAAAACTTTTTCTGTCCTCAAGAGACAGTTTCCTACCTGTGGAAACAATATACAAATATTAGTAGTACTCAAAGTTTCAGGGCTTTGTAAACTTTTGCATACTGCTTGCTGTGTTTTCCTTGAAGTATCCATTTTGACATTCAAAGACATTCTTTGTTCTCTAGCCCTTCACTGGAAATCGCCTTCTTGGTTCATATAAATTTCATCTAATTATATTTGTGTTATCCTTTTTTTTTTTTGGTATTTAAAAAAATAGTTTATTGCTCCCATTTTCTATCTCCTTTCTTGCAGTAATTGGTCCCAGAGTAAAACATTACCCTCAAACTCATGCTAATATATGAATAATATTTTTTCATTTCTTCTTTTACATTTTATTTGGTATTTGACTTTGCCTTCCTTATTTTAGTTTGGTTGGTGTTATTTATTTTTTATTGTTGCCCCAGAATGTACCTCTTTATTTCCTGGGACATCCTCGACTGCATTATCAATAATCATTCTGTCTGTCAGTAAAGCAAATTAAAAAGAATAACACTAATGATCCATTTCATTTGGAGGACACTTTGCAAGTATTTTCTCATTTCATTTCTTACTTGGTCCTTAATTTAGGCTCATCCTGTTATGGCTTCAGCCTATATTCTTCCTCCTTTCTGGTTTTGCTTTCCTGATACGATGTCTAGCTCTTGCTTGTCACATTTCTGAAGTACCTTGGGCCCAATTTCATTTGAATTAATGCACCATACTTGACTCCCTGCATCTTTTTCAAACTTGACAACTAAGACACATTGAATGATTGTCGTATCCCCTAAGAGCACTAATATATTTTCTGTCTTGAATTTGGACCTTGCCCAGAAACTGATTTCACTTGCAACTAATTTATTCAACAACTATAACTAAATGTTTACTGCATGCAAAGCACAGGTCTAGGTTCTTTAGGGGAGACAAAGCGGAATAGATTCATTTTTGATTCAACAATGCATATTAATCTGTCAGGCAAATATACCACTAATGCCCAGGAGGGCCTGCTTCCAGCTTGGCAGTGACCACTTTCTCGCTGTGTACTCACATGGCCTTTCTTCCACTCATGTGGGAGAGGGAGACGGAGAGACAGAGAGAGAGAGACAGAGAGAGAGAGAGAGAGAGAGAGAGAGAGAGAGAGAGATCGATCTTTTTTCCTCTTCTTACAAAGGCACTAATCTCATCATGAGGGCTCCACCCTCATGACACAATCTAAACCTAATTACCTCCAAAACGTCCCACCCCCAAACACCATCACACTGGGGATTAGAGCTTCAACAGATGGTTTTTGGTGGGGACACAAACATTCAGTCTATGACAAGGTATAATAGGAAATACGTTTGGAAAAGTTGGTTCAGCGCAGATTTCAGAGGGCCTTTCATGCCCAATTGGGAGTGTAAAAAAATTTTGATGAAAATTGACACTATTGAAGACATTGCTCATGTGAATATCATGATCCGACTTCATTTTTGGGAAAATTCACCTGGCAAGTATCAGCTCATTTTCAGTTTTATCCTGGCTCTGTCTTCAAGAGCAGCTGGCATAGAAAGAGCTTTGACCAGATCATATTTTTGTAGAAAAGTCCATCCACTTCAAAAGGCTTCAGGTAAATGCCGAAAGGTTCCAAGCAGAGTACAGGATTCATAGCCAGTTAGAAAACAGTGGGGCCATATTCAGACATGGTACCTGACTTTATGGAGCTTACAGTCTAGAAACTAAATCATCGCATAGATAAATGGATTCTGTATCTGAAACCAAATTATCACATGATTGAAGCCAAATCATCACATAAATAAGTGGATGCTATATCTGAAATTACAAAAAGGATTTATTTGGGGCTATGTAACAAGGAATTATTTTTCTGATTAGAAATGTCAGGGAAAACTTCTAGAGGAAATTATGCTTAAATTAAAACTTTAAGAGTTAATAGGCATTCCCTAGGTAAGAAGTAATACATGGTAGGGAAAACCACTTGTGCAAAGGCCCTGTGGTAAGAAGGAATAGGACAAATATAAAGAATTAAAAAAAGTGATTTGAGTACAAGTAATAAAGGATGGCTTAGTGTGAGATGAAAATAGAGATCTGGGATTTAGATCATTCAGGAATTTTTAAGTCATTCTAAGGATTTTTTTCCTAACAGCAATGGAAAGCCATGAAAGAATTTTAACCTGGGGAAAGACTGATGTAACAGAAGAGCAGAAGAATTCTAAGATTGTGCCCAGGATCTCTGCTCCCGACTCAGAGTTACGTCCTGTATACTTCTCTCTCCTTGTCTGTAGGAGGAACTTTTGACTTGCTTCTAGTCAATGGAATATGGCAAAGGTGAAGAGATGTCACCCATAGGATAACATATTAGACAAAACTCTATGTTAACAGACTAGACCAAGAAATCATCCTTGCTGGCTGAAGAAAGCAGGTGTGTTGAGGAAGTTCACATGGCAAGGAACTAAGTGAGACATGTGGGATCCAAGGGTAGCTTCCAGAAGATAGGCAGAAAAAATCTAGGGCCTTCAGTTATAGAGCTGCAAGGAAATGATTTCTGTCAATGACTTGAATGAGCTTGGAAGAAGAATCTTCCCCAGTCAAACCCTCAGATGAGAATGCAGCTCAACTTACAACTTTATCGCAGCTTGGTGAGACTCTGAGCAGAGCACCTAACTAAGCTGTGCCTTGAATCATGGCCCATGGAAACTGTGAAATAATAAATTTGTGCTGTTTCAAGCTGCTAAATTTGTGACAACTTGCTATACAGCAATCAAAAATGAATATCTTTGTGTTCTTATAACATCCCTGTGGTTGCTTATAGAGAACATATTAAAAAAGAAAAGAGTAGATGAAATAGATTAATTGCAAGATATTCAGTAATGGGGGTAAGTGATGAAATGGTAATTGTGGAGGAGATGGAGAGAAGTATAATATTGTGAGAAACATTTAGGAATCATTGGTTATGACAGATAAAGGCATGCCATGTCAGAAATGATTCTTTGGTTTATGGCTTGTGGTAGACCAAAAACTTTCCCCTAAAATGAGAAAGGATAGAATAAATATGTTTGTAAAAATCAGATTAAAGACACTGAAATTCTGCTGATGCAACCAAAACTTGAAGGGCAAATAATCCGGAGAGAAAGGAATTACAAAGAGATAAGTCAACATCCTGCAAACTTCTTCTCAGAATTTACAGTGGGTGAAAGGCTGAGAAAACAGGAAGAGAGCCATAGAAAAAAGGTAGAGAAGCCAGTCGAATTTTTAGCATGGAGTTGGGCAATGAAAACTTGTAGTTTGAAGTTTCCAAAATAGTCATAATACGAGATGTGAGACTCTTAGAAGTCAGCATGCAGAGAGAAATAAGCCCAACCTTCAGTGCTTTCCCCCCTCAAGATACTTTCCTAATTGTTAAATTGCACTGGGCAAGAAGCTAAGAGACTGAGTAGAAAAAGCAGAGAAGAGGTTTTGCAATCTCAAGGTGCTTATGAGACAAAAATTGGAAGTCAGGAGTTGCCAAGGGGGAGAGGTTCTAATAAACAGCAAACTTGCAGGTTCCCACTTGGCCCATGCAAAGCTAGACTGCAGGAGCAGAGATGAACCAAAGATAGATAAAGACTTATGAAAATTGCAACCTTGCTTCAAATCAGTTTAGTATCTTGTTGGATTGAGGTGATCTGGGTTCAGCACAGACTGCCTACTAGATTGTAGGATGAAACTTTTCCTATAGGAAGATAACATTCTTCAGAGCTTTGTTATTTTTAATAGACAATGTCTGAATTTTAGTTAAAAAATTACCAAACAAACACACCCACACACAGAAACAGGACCAAGGGAAAAAGGCCAATGTAGACAGACCAACGGATGATAGAGTTTTTACATATGTACATTAAAATAACTGTTTGATTGTCTGGTCTGGAATTTGACTTTACATTACTTACAACACAATGAGTTAACCTGTTACTATTTTATGGATGCTAGCAGAGGATATGGGACTCCTTAGTCAAAGAAAATACTTTTATTATTCATAGCTCACCAAGCACATGTGCATAAGCATATTTGCAATGTGTCCTTGCCCCCAAGATCCACATGGGCAATGTGATACAGCTCAAATGAAAGCTACACATGCAGTGGGCTGGCATCATAGCTGGGGAACACTGAGCTCACACAATCCTCTGCTTATATAGCAGTTAGTAAGCAAGGCTGCTCTTTTTCCTAAAGGGAAACATATCATCTCTCAAAATTGCTGACTGTAGCCATAATCTTGGAAAATGGCCTAAATAAAGAGTGGCAGGGCCTTTCATTTTTGGCACACCTAGCAAGAACATAAAGAAATGCTTCGGGCACATGCCTCTTCCAACATGTAAGGATCAAGAAAATAGATGACAGAGTGTAGAATGTCCTCATGAACTGAAATCTATAAGAAACAATCAAATGGAGACTCTAGAAATGAAAAATTCAATAAATAAAATTACAACTCATTATGTGAGTTTAATAGCAAATTTAAATCTTTGGTATAAAGAATTAGCAAACTGAAACTAAAAGAGTAGAAAATATCCATGCTGAACTATAACAAGACAAAAAGTTGAACATACATAAATAAACATGGGAAATATGGTAAAATGCACTAATAAATATATAATTGTTTTCCTAGAAGGAGAAGAGAAAGTGAAAGGAGATAAGTAATATTTCAAAAGAAAATTACAGATTAAAGACATTCTGGCCCATATTCAAGAAGCTCTATGGTTCTCAATTGAGATAAATTCAAAATAAAATTCCAAAAACAAATGACAAAGAGAAAACCCCCGAAGAAAGCACTGAGAGGAAAAAAATAGGGCATACACTCTCCACGAAGCAAAACAAGACAGACAACTGACTTCTTAATAAATGTGATGGAAGTTGAATGATGATAGAATGGCAGCTTTAAAGTGCTGAAAGAAAATAGAGACCAACCTGGATTTGTATGCCTTGTGAAAATGTCTTTTGAAAGGGAACTCAAGGTAGATTAAAGGCTTAAATTTAAGACATGAAACCATAAAAATTCTAAAAGAGAACATAGGGAAAACTTTTCTGGATGTTGCCGTAGGCAAAGAATTTATGACTAAGACCCCAAAAGAAAATACAGCAAATACAGCAAATAAGAAAGAAAGAAAGACCTAATCAAAGTAAAAACGTTCTGCCCAGCAAAGAAAATAATCAACAGAGCAAATAGACAAACTACAAAATGGGAGAAAATAGTCACAAACTATACATCTGACAAAGACTAATTTCCAGAATCTATAAGTAATTTAAGCAAATCAGCAAAAACAACAAACAACCCCATTAAAAAGTGGGCAAAAGACATGAACAGATTTTATTTCAAAAGAAGATACACAAATGGCCAAAGAAACATATGCAAAAAAGTGTTCAACATCACTAATCATCAGGGAAATGCAAATTAAAACCACAATTAGATACCAACTTACCCTTGTCAGAACAACCATTAGTAAAAAAATAAAGAGACAATAGATTTTGGGTGGATGTGGTGAAAAGGGAACGCTTATACACTGTTGGTGGGAATGTGAATTAATACAACCTATGTGGAAAACAGTATGGAAAGTCCTCACAGAACTAAAAGTAAACCTACCATTTGATCTAGCAATCTCATTAATGGGTATCTACCCAAAGGAAAAGAAGTCATTAACTCAAAAAGACACCTGTACCCTAATGTTTATTACAGCACAATTTACAATTGCAAAGATATGGAATCAACCTAACTGCCCATCAAGTGACGAATGAGTGGACAAAGAAAATGTGGTGTATACACACACACACACATACACCCACCCACCATGGAACACAACTCAGCCATAAGAAGGAATGAAATAATGTCTTTTGCAGAAACTTGGATGGAACTGAAAAACATATCATAGGTGAAGTATATCAGAAATGAAAAAACAAATACCACATGTTCTCACTTACAAGTCAGAGCTACATGATGGGTGTAAATGGTCATAAAAAGTGGTGTAATGGACACTGGAAACTAAGAAACGGGCAGGGTGGGAGAGAGTGAGGGATCACAAGTTACCTATGGGTGCACTGTATTCTATGTGGGTGATGGAAACACTAAAAGCCCTGACTTCACCATAAACCATTATCCACGTAATAAAAAACACTCGTACTCCCTAAATCTATCAAAATTTTAAAAAAGTGAATGTGAAATAATGACATTTTTTGATAAATAAACTGAGAGAGTTTGTCACTAACAGAACTTTGCTGAAAAAATTCTAAAAGGAGTTCTTCAGGCAAAATTCCGATTAGAAACACAGAAATACAACAAGAACTGAAGGGCAACATAAGAGATAAGTGTCAATGAATATTAACTGTACAAAATGATAACAGAGTCTTGGGATCTAAAACAGATGTAGAATATATAGAATTAAAATGCATGACAATAATTATTCAAAAGACAAAAGAAAGTAAATAGAGTTAACCTGTTGTAGCATTGGATAGTGGTAAAAATCTTAATTCACATTAGAATTTACAAAGTGAATGGTGCATGAACCAGTCATTAGAGTCACCACTAAAAGACAGAAAAATTAAAAATGGGATGAATGTTGGTGCCATTCGTTCAGATAGAGAGTGCTGGTAGAACTTGAGGAGGAGACGCAAACTTGCTGTGGGATGGATTAACGTGAATCTCATAAGAAATGTCTGAGCTAGATAAAACTTTTTTGAGGTACCTGCTTTCGTGATAAAAGTGAGGCATCGTTCATTCGTGCAGACAGTCCTGAGTTTAGCTCACCCTCCCTGCTGCTTATGTGGAAGTGATGAGTGGAGTGGTAGCGAAACCCCAGCAGAGAGCCTCGTGCAGCTGAAACACGAGGCAACAAGGACAGCGCACGTCCAAAGCCGCCACCACATGGCCATCTCATTTGCCAGTTATCATGGCTCTTCCAAAGTCATTGCCCTAAGTGACTGGATTCAGAACTCTTTTGGGAGGAGAGAAGTCTAGAATGCTGAGCAGAAATGGGTTTGGCATGAGAAGGGACTAAAAGTTCCATTTCCCTTGAAATATCATAACAAATAATCACATTTAATATTCTGTATTAAAATGGCCAAGATATGAATAGTTAAGTATGGGAAGGCAGGAAAAATAATCATGATTTTGAATATGTAATAACCTGTAATAGACTACTTTATTTTTTTTTACAGACCTTTGTTTATCTTTACAACTTCTGACAGCACTGTACGTGCAAAATGTACCCATCTGTTGTTCAGCCTTGCAAAACGCTCAATACGTCTCGTGTTAAGCCTTTGAAGAATTTTGCTCGTTCGTTCGTTCTTTATTGACAGCTGTGACAGCTTTGAGTTGTTTTGCACTTATTGGGTTCCTCAAGCACAATTTCTCATGCTTTAGTGTAGAAAAACGTCATCCCTATTTGGAGATTGTCAAGAGTGTTGTGATAGTAATTTCAAGGAATTTCATCATGTCACTGAAAGCTTCTCCTCCTTTATTTTAAGGGGGAAAACGAGTAATGGACTAGAATTTCATTCACTTATGAGATCTGAGTAAAGATAAAGCTTGTCTTCTGTGTATTTTGTTGTTTTCTAAAACAGGATGTCATTTCATTGCTGATATTGAGCATGAATTCTTACTACTTGCTCTTTGCATGGCAGCGTGAGTGTCAGAAACCTGCGAGCTCAATCCGCCTGCGTTATCTTTCCCGTTTCCGTGCCTGTGCTGCCTTTCCATCTCGCTCTCCCGCATGCATCCCTGCCTGCTCTGCAGTGTAGCAAAGCACTGAGCTCGTGAGGATCGGGCTCCTGGGTTTCCCACAGCCAAGCACAGAGCCCTCTTTCCTGGTGGCTGCTCAGGTCGGGTGTCATCACCATAGCGATAAGAAACCTGTCTGATGCTGACTAGGTAATGATCCTGGGTCTAAACATCATATTGTTCCATGGGCTTCTGGAATAAGCACTCTCACCTAGACTTCAATATGCAGGCAGTCCAGGTTTGAAACCCTAGCCTTCCAGCCTCCGGGCTCTCGTGGCATTTCAGATCTTCGGTTCGGCTCGCTGCCGATGCTTAAACACACCACCGAGAAAACACTGCAGGTCATTGTTCTAAGCATGAACCATTTCCACCTCTGAAGATGACCTTAAGGAACTGAGCTTCCTTTCCATGAGATCATTGCATCTTACTCTCTTCCTAAAAAATTTATATCCAAGAATCCTTTCACTGGGCTTGCTATGATGCGATGCGGAGGAGAGCTGTGCTTTCAGAGCAGAATTGCAGTTCAGTATTTAAAGCCCTCAGAGCCTCTGGCACATTCCATTGTCATAAACCGTGAGTGTTAAAATCAGAGGCAGATGTCAGTGGTGACCCCAAGTTGCTGAAGAACAGAAATCTCTGCGTCTTGAGGTGTCACTTCGCATTGTTTATGCATCCCTGTCATCCCCCCAGGTGCTGTCTGCAGCTCTTTCTTCGCATAGTGGGGAATGAGGAAAACACGGCTCAAGAGATGTCTCAGTGGGCACAATGGGTGACGCCCAGATTGGGCACCTACGTATTAGGAGGTGCATTCTATTCCCCACTCCTATCTCCTGTTTCCCATATACTCTTGGCTTTGCTCAGACTTGGCTTCTTGGGTAGAACCAGGGGCCCATAGATGTTCCCAGAGAAGGGTGGGGATAGAGAGGATGGGTGGGCCAGAGCAGAGCAGAGCCCCCAAGAGCTTCCTGGGCACTTTTACATATTTCTGAGCCCCATCCCAGACCTGGGAAATCAGAATTTCAGAGGGCTCTGCCCAGAGATCTGTGCTTTTTCAAAGCTTCCCAAAGTGACTCTGATCCTCATCCTGGTGTGGAAACTACTGTCCTGCAGCAGTTGTGTCTGCATTTCACCCGTGGACTTGACAGATGCTCATGATAGCCGGGGCTTGCTCTTGGTGTGGTCAGAGTGAGGATGCAAGGCTGAGACTCAAAGATATTTGAGGAAAGAGAGACCACGGAAGAGATGCAGACCATCTTACTCAACAGCAAGCAGATGGTGCATTCACTCAATGCCTATTTGTCATGTACCTAGTATATGCCAGGTGCTTTTCTAGGTACTAGGCACACAGCTGTGGGTGGACAAGACAGACAACATCCCAGACATCACACAGTATGTAGTGTGTCTCCAGGACATTGCAATCATGTGGAGAAACATAGAAACAGCAAAAGATGGAGCTGCTCTTGGAGGCGGGGATCTTTGTTTTGTTCACCTATGCATTCCAAAGCCAGGGCAGTGCCTAGTGCAGGGAAGGCATTGGTTAAATGAATGAAGAACGTATTTCAGGTGAAGCTGTGCATATACTATGGAGGAGAACGGAACCGGGCAGGGGCAAGGAGTCTGGGGTGGGGAGTGGGGGGTCTGCAGGAAGGTGCAGGTCCTGAGCCTGGATGCTGGGCGAGGGTCAGCTGTGCATCCTCACCACCAGACCTGAGCTCATTCCTGTTATACAGATCAAGGAGCAATCCAGGAAGCCACCCACCTATTCCCTTCCAAGGGACACTCTGATCAATTGGTCACAACCAAAGTTTCCTGCAGGTCAAAACATTCTGATTACCACTTTATCCTGCTGCCCCCATGTAAATTTGCTCACCTTGCCTTCTGGTTAAGCACTGCCACATTGCCTCTGCTGTTCTAGGATCCCATCATCCCAGATGACATCAGAGAGCCCATCTCAGTCGCCAAATCTGGCCTAAGAAAACAGCCAACGAGAGCCTTGTCAAGGAAGAGGTACTCTTCCCATTTCTTGGTGCCTTTGGAAGAGTCTTTGGGAGCTCTCTGTGGACATAGTGATGTGTGTGTATGAGTGTATATGTGTGTATAAGTACATGTGTGTGCATGTAAATGTATGTGAGTATATGTCATGTGTTAGTGTGTTTATGTGTATGTACATGTATGTATGTGTACATGTGTGTGTTATAGTCCAATATTTCTATTTTCCTAAGCCTTTGGATACAGTATTCTGGGGAAGTTTGGGCATCTCAACCTCATTAAAAGCAGGTCACGGTTGAGTTCAAATTTCAGCCAGCTGGCCAATCAACCAACCAACCAACCACGTGCTAGAGCCACTTCCAGCTGCATAAATTCAATCTGGAATCTCTTGGCGATGCACCCTGATTAATATATTAGGACCAACCAACTCAGTATTATATTTCATGCTCCTTAGTCTAACACCATTAGAATCTAGTCTTGTGCACGTTTCCTAGGTTTCTGCTGATATAAATAAGCAAAATCTTGCAATTATGTTCAAGAATAAACCATGTCCTCCTGCTGAGACTTTGTGCTTGTGCCCCTGGAGCATGCTGAGATCTGACCCTAGATATGAGTACAAGGGTACAAGTGGGGGATGGCAACTTATTTTATGGAAAGGTCATCATTACCCAGCAGGAAAAGGAAATTTCCTGATTCTACTGTTGTCTCAGTGTGTTTAATATGCTAATGGATTTTGCAGTTAGACCAGCTAGCATTCCATCATATAAAGCAGTGGTTTCTGGCTGAGGGGTGATTTTGCCCTCCCCCACCAGGGTATTTGGCAATGTATAGGGACATTTTTGCTTGTCATAACGTAGGGGGAGTGGAGGGTGCTACTGGCATCTAGCGAGTAG